>NC_069449.1:35003277-35074296 GCF_026875155.1 Cherax quadricarinatus | reverse complement strand
CAACTTTTCCTTCACCATAGGACCCTCATCGACCCTCCAATTCAAAAGCTCACGTTTGTTGTTATTTAAAACTCGATACACCGTTAAGTTGTATGATACTAGACTTTGACGCTGAAGCCGTTATCAGGTGCAGCAAGTTTTAATTAAAATGTGATTTAATATTCCCAAAACAAGTATATTTAACACTTTATAAGAGAAACACCACACCCAACCACACACACCCACAACACACCACAAAACACACGACCCATGCAAACCACAATTAGGTGAGTACACACACACGCACGCATATACAACAGGCCTAGTGCCTAATCGACATGTGCCTAGGACAGAATGGTAAGTAATTAACACACGAGCCCTCTCCCCCCCCCCCTCTCTCTCTCTCTCTCTCTCTCTCTCTCTCTCTCTTTCTTTCTTTCCCTGCAGTCTTAAACTTTGAGTACTTTGTGGAACTAAAGCAGGGAAAGAATGTCAAGTGTAGGGTGCGAGGAGCCAAACTTTAAAAGAGGAAACTCCGAGGGGATGAGACAATTTCTGAATGTAGCGCAGCGGAAGAGATAACAGAAAGGAAAGTCGGTGAAGGACGCAGTACTAAGCTGGGAAGTGTCGGAAGAGAGGGAGAACAACCTGATACCACAGCAGCAAGTTAAGGGGCAGGGAAAAGAGATTAGACACGACCCCTGCATCCACAATCAGGCGAGTACAAAAATGAGTGTATATGCACACACAACCACCCACAAAGTCAAGATTCATACATAGTTTTAAAAAGAGACATGATGAAGCTCGTGGAGCAGGGAGAGAGTGGACCTAATATCCACCAGTGAAGAGGCGGGGCCAGGAGCTGCAACCACAAATAGATGAGTACACACACACACACACCAAATATGCTAGGGAATGGAAGAATTAAAGAAGGCAAAGGACCCAGGAGAATAAGGAGAGCAGTCGTAGAGCACAGGTAAGAAGGGAGGCCCAATGACAATATGAAAATGACATGGCAGCGAAAGCCAAATCTGACCCAAAGCTGTTGTACAGCCACATCAGGAGGAAAACAACAGTCAAGGACCAGGTAATCAGGCTAAGGAAGGAAGGAGGAGAGATCACAAGAAACGACCGTGAAGTATGTGAGGAACTCAACATGAGATTCAAAGAAGTGTTCACAGAGGAGACAGAAGGGACTCCAGAAGGACGGAGAGGTGGGGTACAACATCATGTGTTAGACACAACGCATACAACCGAGGAAGAAGTGAAGAGGTTGCTGAGCGAGCTAGACACCTCAAAGGAAATGGGGCCAGGTAACATCTCTCCATGGGTCCTGAGAGAGGGAGCAGAGGCGCTATGTGTACCCCTAACAACAATATTCAACACATCTGTCGAAACAGGACAACTACCTGAGGTATGGAAAACAGCAAATGTAGTCCCAGTTTTTAAAAAAGGAGACAGTCAAGAAGCACTAAACTATACATGCCAGTGACACGTAAACTATACGTGTCACTGACATGTATAGTATGCAAAGTCATGGAGAACATTATCAGGAGAAGAGTGGTGGAACACCTAGAAGGGAATGAGCTTATCAACAACAGCCAACACGGTTTCAGGGACGGAAAATCCTGTGTCACAAACCTACTGGAGTTTTACGACAGGGTGATAGCAGTAAGACAAGAGAGAGAGGGGTGGGCGGACTGAATTTTCTTGGACTGTAAGAAGGCGTTTGACACAGTTCCACACAAGAGATTAGTGCAAAAACTGGAGGACCAAGCAGGGATAGCAAGGAAGGAACCTGACAGGGAATACCTGTCAGGAAAACAGCAGCGAGTCATGGTAAACAAGGGTAGAGGAGGAGGAGCAGCTGTGCTGCTGCACCAACCGTCACTCCTAAACAAGGGTGAGGGGAGGAGCGCTGTGCAGAGCTGCTCTAACAGTCATCCCTAAAACAAGGGTTTAGTAGGAGAGGAGCAGCGCTGTTGCTGCTGCACTCAACAGTACCCTAAACAAGGGGTTTGAGAAGAACGGACGCTTGTGCCTGCTGCATCAACAGTCACCTTAAACATGGGTAGAGGTAGGAGGAGCAATCTGTGCTGCTGCACAACATTCACATTAAGACAAGGGAAAGAGGATGTAGGAGCAGACTGTGCTGCTGCATTCAACAGTCACCTAAACAAGGGTTTTAGAGGAGGGAGGAGGAGCAAGGCTGTGCTTGCTGCATCAGTCACTAAACATGGTTGAGGAGGAGGAGCAGCTGTTGCTGCTGCACAACAGTCACCTAACAAGGGTATAGAGGACGAGGAGGAGCAGCTGTGCTGCTGCATCAACAGTCACCTTAAACAGGGTAGAGGAAGGAGAGAGGAGCTGTGCTGCTGCACCAACAGGTCACTAAACAAGGGTTGAGGAGGAGGAAGCAAGCTGTGAGTGCTGCTGCACCACACATGTCACCTAAACAAGGGTTTGAGAGGAGGAGGAGCAGCTGTGTGCTGGCACCAAAAGCTCACCTACAACAAGGGGTGTGAGGAGGAGGAGCACTGTGGCTGCTGCATCACGTTACCTAAACAAGGGTTTAGTTATAGGGGAGGGAGGGGCAGCTGTGCTGCTGCACCAACTAGTCACCTAAACAAGGGTATAGAGGAGGAGGGAGCTGTTGCTGCTGCACCAACAGTACCTAAACAAGGGATAGAGGAGAAGGCAGCAGCTGTGCTGCTGCATCAACAGTCACCAAAACAAGGACCGTTAGAGGATGAGGAGCAGCTGTGTGCTGCATCACAGTCATCTAAAACAAGGGTGTAGAGGAGGAGGAGGAGCTGTTGGCTGCTTTGCACCAAACAGTCACTTAAACAAGGGTTGAGGAGTAGGATAGGGCCCCCCCCCCCCCCCGCCCCCCCCCCCCCCCCCCAGCCTGTGCTGCTGCACCAAACAGTCAAGCTAAACAAGGGGGTAGAGGAGGAGGGAGGAGCAGCTGTGACTGCTGCACAAACAGTACCTAAAACAAGGGTGTGAGGAGGAGGAGCCCTGTGCTGCTGCATCACCAGTTACCTAAACAGGGTTAGAGGAGGAGGAGCAGCTGTGCTGCTGCACCAACAGTCACTAATACAAGGGTAGAGGAAGAGGTGCTGTGCTGCTGCACCAAACAGTCACCTAAACAAGGGTTAGAGGAGGAAGGAGCGCTGTGCTGCTGCTACAGTTACCTAAACAAGGGTAGAGGAGGGAAAGGAGCAGCTGTGCTTGCTGCACCCAACAGTCACCTAAACAAGGGTTTGAGGAGGGAGGCAGGAGCAGACTAGTTTGCTGCACCACAGTCCACCTAAACAGGTTAGAGGACAGAGGTGCAGCTGTGCTGCTGCACCAACTGTCACCTAAACAAGGATTAGAGTTAGGAGGAGCAGCTGTGCTGCTGCCACCAACAGTCACCTAACAAGGGTAGAGGGGAGGAGCAGCAGTGCTGCTGCAACCAAACGAGTCACACTAAAAACAAGGGTGTAGAGGAGGAGGAGCAGCTGTGCTGAACTGCCACCAAGTCACCTAAACAGAGGGATAGAGGAGGACGAGGCGCTGTTGACTGCTGCATTCAACAGTCAACTAACATAGGTTTTATAGAGTGAGGAGGAGCAGCTCTGTGCTGCTTCACCAACGTCACCTAAACAAGGGTTAGAGGAGGGAGGGAAGCAGAAAACTGTGCTATGCTGCTGCCCAAGTCAGTCACCTAAACAAGAGGGGTGAGGGAGGAGGAGAGCTGGTGCTGCTGCTTGCATCAACAGCACCTAAACAAGGGTAGAGGAGGAGGAACACTGTGCTGCTGCACACAACAGTCACTAAACAAGGGGTTGAGGAGGAGGAGCAGACTGTTCGGCTGCACCAACAGTACCTAGACAAGGTTAGAGGGACGAGGAGCCAGCAGTTTGCGCTGCACCAACAGTCACCTAAACAAGGATAGAGGACGGAGGAGCAGCTGGTTGCTGCTGCACCCAACAGTCACCTAAACAAGGGTTAGAGGAGGAGGAGCAGCTGTGCTTGCTGCACCGCAGTCACCTAAAGAGCTTCCCCCTAACCCCCACCCTCAGACGCCCCCCCCCCCCCGCAGGAGGAGCAGCCTAGTGTCCTGCGCCAATCAACATTTGTGTGTTTAAAACAAAGCTGGTGAGGAGGAGGAGCAGCGTGCCTGCTGCATCAACAGTCACCTAAAAAACAATAGTAATGACAACAAAACAAAAAAAAATGAGAGAAGAAACAGTGAATGAAGGAAATAATCAGTGTAATTTGGGAGGGAAAGAGACACCAGAAAATAACCTACGGAGGAGACCGGTGGACAGGCTAAGAACGCAGTGATTACTATTATTTTATATATATAATATATAATATATATATTATATTATATAAATATATATATAATATATATATGATATTTATATATATACTTATATTGTTATAATGTATATTTATATATATTATTATATATATAGATATATAATATATTATTTTTTTTTTTTCAAACAAGTCGGGCCCCGTCTCCCACCGAGGCAGGGTGACCCAAAAAAGAAAGAAAATCCAAAAAGATAATACTTTCATCATCATTTCAAACACTTTCACCACACTCGTACACATTGTCAACTTGTTGTTTTGCAGAGTTGCTCAGCATACTAACAGTCTAGAAGCATACACACATGTTTAAAGTTACACAACATATCCTCCAAAACTGCAATATCAAATCCCCTCCTTTGAAAAGTGCACGGCATTGTACAGTTCTCTCATTTCCAGGAATCAAGTCACGACCTATAATGATAATATACCGGTTTCCCTCGAATCCCTTCACTAAAATATTACCTGCTCACATCCAAAGATCGTTCAGGTCCGCAAGTAACCATTGTCTCATTCAACTCTATCGTAACACGCTCACGCACGCTTAGCTGAAGTTCCAAGACCCTTTACCACCCAAAACCTCCTTTTTACCCCCTCTCTCCACCTTTCGAGGACGACCCTTACCCGCCTTTCTTCCCCTATAGATTTATATGCTTTCCATGTCATTCTACTTTGATCCATTTCTCTCTAAATGACCAAACACCTCAACAACCCCTCTTCTGCCCTCTGACTAATACTTTTATTAACTTCCAACCTTTTTCCTCCTAATTTCCACAATCCGTATTTTCTGCGCATAATATTTACTCCACACATTGCCTTAAACAGGACATCTCCACTGCCTCCAACCGTCTCCTCGCTGCTGCATTTTACCACCAAGTTCACACCCATATAAGAGTGTTGGTACTACTATATTTCATACATTCCGTCCTTCTTTGCCTTCCATAGATAACGTTTTTTGACTCCACAATACCTCACCGCACCACTCACCTTTTTTCCTCTTCCAATTCTATGATTAACCTCATCCTTCATAAATCATCCGCCGACACGTCAACTTCCCAAGTATCTGAAAACATTCACTTCTTCCATACCCCTCCTCCCTCCAAATTTGATATCCAATTTTTCTTATCTAAATCATTTGACACCCTCATCACCTTATCTTTTATATGTTCACTTTTCAACTTTCTACCTTTACACCACATTTCCAAACTCTCCACTACCTTTGCCAATTTTTCTTTGAATCTCCCATAAGCACAGTATCCATCAGCAAAAAGTAACTGTGTCAATTCCCATTTGAATTTGATTCCCATAATTTAATCCCAACCCTCTCCCAAAACCCTAGCATTTACTTCCTTAACAACCCCATCTATTAAATATATTAAAAAAAACAACCCATGGTGACATTACCAACATCCCTGTCTAAGACCTACTTTTACCGGGGAAAATAGTCTCCCTCTCTTCTACTCACCCTAACCTGAGCCTCACTATCTTCATAAAAACTCTTTACAGCATTTAATAACTACCACCGATTCCATATACTTGCA
Organism: Cherax quadricarinatus; assembly: GCF_026875155.1. Lineage (NCBI taxonomy): Eukaryota > Metazoa > Arthropoda > Malacostraca > Decapoda > Parastacidae > Cherax > Cherax quadricarinatus. The sequence goes on along the minus strand of NC_069449.1, from coordinate 35,068,411 downwards.
AAAATCAGCCACATTGCTCCTCTATCCACTCTATCATATGCCTTTTCTAAATCCCATAAATGCAATAAAAATTCCCTACCTTTATCTCATAAATCTGTTCACATATATGCTTCAAATTGTAAAACCACTTGATCTACACATCCCCTACCCACTCTGAAAAACTCCTTGCTCATCCGCAATCCTACATTCTGTCTTAACTTAATTCTTTCAATTATAAACCCTACCGTACATTTTCCTGGATATACTCAGTAAGCTTATTCCTCTATAATTTTTACGTCTCTTTTGTCCCTTTCCTTTATATAAAAAAAAAATAAGGACTATACATGCTTCCGCCAATCCCTAGGTATTCCCCTCTTTTCATACATTTATTGAACAAAAGTACCAACCACTCCAACACTATATCCCCCTGCTTTTAAACATTTCTGTTCATGATCCCATCAGTACCAGCTGCTTTCCCCCTTTCCATTTTACGTATATGCCTTCACGTACCTCCCCCACACTTACATCTGCTCTTCTTCACTCCTAAAAGGATGGTATTACATCCTGACCAGTGCATGAAATTACTGCCTCTGTTTCTTCCTTTTAATTTAAAAGTTCCTCAGATAATTTATTCTCGCATCAACCTGAATACCGCCATATCCCCATCTACTAAACTCCCCTACTCTGTTTTTAAATGACAAATCCATTTATTTTCCTTGGCTTTCATAACTTGTTTAACTCACCCCAAATTTTTTTCTTATTTCATAAAATTTCTTGACAGTGCCTCGTCCCACTTCTATCATTCTGCGCACCTTTTGCACTATCTCACCACTCTCTTTACCTTTCTTTTACTCTCCATATATTCTGCTCCTTCTTATAACACTTCTGCTTTGAAAAAACCTACTCATAAGCTACCTTTTTCTCTTTTTATCACACCCTTTACTTCATCATTCCACCAATCACTCCTCTTACCTCCTGCACCCACCCTCCTATAACCACAAACTTCGCCCCACATTCTAATACTGCATTTTTAAACTATTCCAACCCTCTTCAACCCCCCCATTACTCTCTTTGCACTATCCCACCTCTCTGCCAATAGTCGCTTATATCTCGCCCGAACTTCCTCCTCTTAGTTTATACACTTTCACCTCCCATCTTACTTGTTGTTGCAACCTTCCTCTTTTCCCCATCTCCTCTTACTCTAACTGTAGCCTACAACTAAAATAATGATCGATATATCAGTTGCCCCCTCCTATAACATGTACATCCTGGAGGCCTACCCATCAACCTTTTATCCATCAATACATAATCTATTAAACTACTTTCATTATCGTGGCATACTTCATACCTCCCCCACTTGTATATTTTATTTATCCCTCTTTTCATAAAAATGTTATTACTTATTACCAAAGTTCTTTTACACATAGCTCAACTCAAGGCCGCCCGTACATTTACCCCTGGCACCCAATTTTACCTACTACTCCTTCCATAACATTTTTACCTACTTTAGCATTGAAATCCCCAACCACCTTTACTCTCACACTGATTCAAAACTCCCCACGCATTCACTCAAACATTTTCCAAAATCTCCTCTCTCTCCTCTACACTTCTCTCTTCTGCCAGGTGCATACACGCTTATTTTAACCCACTTTTACATCCAATCTTTTATTTACTCCACATATCTGAATTAATACATTTTATAGTCCCTCTTTTCTGCCATAGCTTATCCTTCAACATTATTGTATCCGTCTTTAGCTCTAAATCTATTTGAAACCCATGTATATATATAATGTACTATACTATATATTATATAATGTATATATATATATATATATATATATATAAACACTGATCTCTGGCTGAAGGAGCTCGAACCTACGAATGTTCGACAAGGTCGCAGTGCTTTACCAATCTACCCACACTGGACCAATACCTTGGCGTGTAGAATGAGCTACCCGTTTGATCCAAGGCAGCCAGCTTTCAGGGAGAGGCTTACAGCTTTTCATTCAATCCCCTGCATGCATCAGCCTTACTAGAGATTTGAAAATGCAAGGAATCGCGAGAGCATGCGAAAAATATACACCAAACACTGTTCGCTGGCTGAAGGGACTCGAAACTTACGAACCTTAGGACAAGGTACGCAGTGCTTTACAAATCTAGCCACACTGGACAATACCTTGGCGTGTAGCATGCCTACACGGTTTTGATCCAAGGCAGCCAGCTTTCAGGGAGAAGGATTACAGCTTTTCATCTCTCCCCTGCATGCAAATCAGCCTTACTAGAGATTTGAACAATGCACATAGAGTGAGGAATTCGCGAGAGCATGCGTAATATATACACAAACACGATCTCTGGTGAAGGAGGGACTCGAACCTACGAACCTTAGGGGACAAGGTACGCAGTGCTTTTGCCAATCCTACCCACACTGGACTATACCTGGCGTGTAGTATGCCGCTACACGTTTTGATCCAAGGCAGCCAGCTTGCAGGAGATGGCTTACAGCTTTTCATCTCATTCCCCGGATGCCAAGGGTAGTGTACCTGAATGTGGGTTGTTGGTGTTTTGCATCTGCGTTCAGTGTCCTTAGGGTCGGTGGTTAGAAGTCTCCTTTCAGCCAGAGATCAGTGTCTTGTGTTCCTAATAATATTTTCGCATGCTTCTCGCGATTTCCTTGAATTGTTCATTCTCTAGTAAGGCTGATGCATGCAAGGGGGATGAGATAAAAGCTGAAAGCCTTCTCCCTGAAGATGGCTGCCTTGGGATCAAAACGTGTAAGCGCATACTACACGCCAAGGTATTGTCCAGTGGGGGTAGATGGTAAAGCACTGTCGGTCCTTGTCCTATGGTTAGTAGGGTTCGAGTATACTTCAGCCAGAGATCTGTGTGTTTGTGGATATTTCGCTGGCTCTCGCGAAATTCTTGCTTTGTTCAAATCTCTAGTAAGCCTGGTGCATGCAGGGGATGAGATGAAAAGCTGTTAGCCCTTTCTCCCTGAAAGATGGCTGCCTTGGATGCAATAAGGGTTTGCGCATGCTACACGCCAGGTATGGTCCAGTGTGGGTTGGGGTTAAGATAGGCGGTCATTGGCACGTTGGGGCGGTGGGAGCGTGGAAGAAGGAATGAATGCTGTGATGGGGGGTGTGTGTGTGTGTGCGTGTGGTGTGTGGGTGTGTGTATGTGTGTGGGTAGTGTGTCGTGTGTGTGTGTGTGTGTGTGTCGGTGTTGTGTCGTGTGTCGTGTGTGTGTGGGTATCGTGTGTGGGTGTGAGTGTGTGTCTTGTGTGTGTGGGTATGTGATTGTTGGATTGTGTGTGTGTGTGTTTGTCGTCGTGGGTATCTACGTGTGGTGTGTGTATCGTCGGTGGGGGTCTGTAGTGTGGGTGTTGTGTGTGTCTTGTGTGTGGTCCGTGTCGTGTGTGTGTGTGTGTGGGTATGTGTGTGTGTGTGTGTGTGTGTGTGTGTGTTGTGTGGTGTGTGTGTGGTGGGTAATGTCGTGTGTGTGGTGGGTGTGTGTGTGTGGTGTGTGTGGGTCATGTCGTGTGTGGGCGTGTGTGTGTGTGTGTGTGTGTGTGTCGTGTGTGTGTGGTATGTGTGTGTGTGGTGTGTGTGTCGTGTGTGTGTGTGGGTATGCTGTGTGCTAGTGTGTGTTTGTGTGTGGGTGTTTGTGTGGGTAGTGTTGTGTTGTGTTGGTGTGTGTTTTGTGGGTTATGTGTGTGTGTTGTGTGTGTGGTGTGTGTGTGGGCTTAAGTCTGTGTGTGTGTGTGTGTGTGTGTTGTGTGTGTGTGTTGTGGGTTTGTAGTCGTGTGTATGTGTATTGTGTGTGTGGGTTTGTGTGTGTGTGTAGATGTGTGTGTGTGTTGTGTGTGTGTAGTGTGTGTGCTGCTGTATGTGTGTGTTTGGGGTCGGTTTGGTGTCGTGTGTATGTGTGTGTGCTGTGGGCGGTGTTGGTCGTGTGTGTGGGTTGTGTGTGTGTGTGTTCGTGTGTGTGTTTGTGTGTGTGTATGTGTGTGTTGTGCTTTTTGTGTGTGTGCTCGTCGTGTGTGTGTGTGTGTGTCGTACGTCGTGTGTCGTGTTGTTGTGTGTCGTGTGTGTGTGTTTTGTGTGTGTTGTGTGTGTCGTGTCGTGTGTGTGTGTGTTGGTGTTTGTGTGTGTCGTGTGTGTGCCATGTGTGTGTGTCAGTGTGTGTGTGTGCTGAGGTGTGTGTATGTGTGTGTGTGTGTGGGTGTTCTGTGGTGTATCGTGTGTGTGTGGTGTGTGGGTGTTTGTGTGTGTGTGTATGTGCTCGTGTGGTGTGTGGTTTTGTGTGTGTTGTTTCAGTGTGTGTATGTGCTCGTGTGTGTGTAAGTCGTCGTGTTGTCGTTGTGTGTGTGTTTGTGTGTCGTGTATGTGTGGGTGTGTGTGTTTTGGTGTATGGTAGGTGTTTGTGTGTGTTATGTTGGTGTGATGTGTTTGTGTGTTTCGTGTGTGTATGTGTTTGTGTGCTGTGTGTGTTTTGTGTCGGTGTGTGTGATGTGTTTGTGTGTGTGTGTGTGTGATCGTTTGTCGCTGTGTGTGTGTGTTGTGTCGTGTGTGTGTGTGTTTGTGTGTGTATGTGTGTGTGTTTGTGTGTGTGTCGTGTGTGTTGGTGTGCTGTGTGTGTGTTTATGGTGTGTGTAGTGTGTTTCGTGTGTGTGTGTGTCGTGTGTGTTTTTGTGTGAGTGTCGTGTGTGTCGTGTTGTGTTTGGTGTGTGTGGGTGTGTGTCGTGTGTGTGTGCTATTTGTCGTGGTGCTGTGTGTGTGGTCGTATGTGTATTGTGTGTCTGTGTTGTAGTGTGTGTGTGTGTTGTGTGTGGGTTTGTAGTGTCGTGCTGTGTGTGTGTGTATGAGTTTGTCCCGTGTGTGTGTAGTGCCGTGTGTGTGTGTTGTGTGTTTGGTGTGTGGGTGTGGTGTATGGGTTCTGTGTGTGTGTAGTGTGTGTGTGTTTGTGGTGTGTGTTTGGTGTGTTTGCTGTGTGTGTGTGTGTGTGTTGTGTGTGTTATTTGTGTCGTGTAGTGTGTGTGTGGTGTGTGCTGGTGTTTTGTGTGTGTATGTGTTGGTGTGTGTGTGTGTGTGTGGTGTGTTGGTGTGTGTGGGCGTGATGTGTACTCGTGTTGTGTGTCGGTGTGTCGTGTGGTGTGTGTGTGTGTGTGTTGTGTGTTTTGTGTGTGTGTGTGGTGTAGTGTGTGTGTGTGTGAGTGTGTGTCGTGTGTCAGTGTGTGTGTGTGTTTGTGTGTGTGTGTTGTGTGTCAAGTGGTGTGTGTGTGTGTGTGTGTGTTTGTGCTGTGTGTGTGTGTGTTTAGTGTGTGGTGTGTGTGTTTGTGTGGTGGTCGTGTGTTTGTGTGTCGTGTGTGTGTTTGTGTGTGTGTGTTTGGTGTGTGTGTGTGTGTGTGTGTGTGTGTGTGTGTGTGTGTGTGTTCTGTGTGTGTGTGTGTGTCGTGTGTGGTGTGTGTGTGTTTCTAGTGTGTGTGTATGGTGTGTGTGTGTGTGTGTGTGTGTGTAGTTGTGTGTCGTCGTGTTTGATGTGTGTCATGTGTGTCGTGGTGTGTGTGTCGTGTGTGTGTATGTTTTGTGGTGTGTATGTCGCTGTGTTTTGTGTTTTGGTGTGTTTTTGTGTGTGTATGACGTGGTGTGGTGTTTTGTGTTTGTATGTGTGTGTGTGTGTGTTTGTGTGTGTATGTGTGTCGGTGTGTGTTTCGTTGTGTGTCTGTGTGTCGTGAGTGTGTTTGTGGTGTATCGTGTGTGTGGTGTGTGTGTCTGTGGTGTGTGAGTGTACGTGTGTGTGTTTGTGTGTGTGTAGCTGTGTGTAGTCGTGTGTGTGTGTGGTGTCGTGTGTGTGTGTTTTTGTGTGTGTATCAGTAGTGTGTCGTGGGTGGTGTGTGGTGTGAGTGGTGTTTGTGTGTGTCATGTGGTGTTGTGTGTGTGTGTGTGATGTGTGGATGTTTGTGTGTGAGCTGTGTGTGTGTGTGTATGTTGGTCGTGTGTGTGTGTGGGGTGTGTGTGTGTTTGGTGTGTCGTAATGTGTCGTGTCGTCGTGTGTGTGTGTGCGGTGTGTGTGTGTGTGTGTAGTGTGTGTGTGTGTTTGTGTGTGTATGTTGTGTGTGTGTGTGTGTGTGTGTCTGTTGTGTGTGTGTTTGTGTGTGTAGGTGTGTGGTTTGTGTGTGTGTGTGTGTGTGTGTGTGAGTGTGTGATGTGCGTGGTTTCGTCTTTAGTGAGTGTATGGTGTGTGTGTTGTGATGGTGTGTGGAGTTAGATATTGATAGTTATATATATAGATAATATATATTCTTACAGATATATATATATATATATATATATATTAAAATATATATACATATTTTATATCTATTATTTATATATTTTTTACATATTTTTTTATAATATATATAATATATATATTATATATTATATATATAATATAAATATATTATTTTATATATATTATATATATTATAAAATCTTATTAGATATATATATATATATAAATAAATATATATACATATATATATAAGCCTGGAGTTTTCCTGGAGAGAGTTTCGGGGCCAATGCCACGCGGCCCGGTCTGACTGCGTGACCAGGCCTCCTGGTGGATCAGCTCCTGATCAACCAGGCTGTTGCTGTGGATGGCACGCAAACCACGTTTTTTACGTGCCACAGCCGGTTGATCAGGAACTGACTTTAGGGTGCTTGTCCAGTGGCCAGCTTGAAGGACTGCAGGGGTCTGTTGGTAATCCCCCTTATGTGTGGTGAGGAGGCAGTTGAACAGTCTCGGGCCCCTGACACTTATTGTATGGTTCTCTTAACGTGTAGTGACACCCTGCTTTCCATTGGGGGGATGGTGCATCGTCTGCCAAGTCTTTTGCTTTCGTAGTGAGTGATTTTCGTGTGCAAGTTCGGTACTAGTCCCTCTAGGATTTTCCAGGTGTTATATAATCATGTATCTCTCCCTCCTTGCGTTCAGGGAATACAGATTTAGAAACCTCAAGCGCTCCAGTAATTGAGGTGTTTTATCTCCGTTATGCGCGCCGTGAAAGTTCTCTGTACATTTTCTAGGTCGGCAATTTCACCTGCCTTGAAAGCAAAAAAGTGCTGTTAGACGTGCAGGCAATATTCCAGCCTAGATAGAACAAGTGAACTGAAGAGTGTCAATCATGGGCTTGGCCTCCCTAGTTTTGAAGGTTCTCATTATCCATCCCAGTCATTTTTTCTAGCAGATGCGATTGATACAATATATATGTATATACTATATATATATATATATATATATATATATATATATATATATATATATATATATTATATATATATATATATATATATGCAATAAGATCACAGTAAACAGGTGATTGCAGAATATGCAAAACAACCACTCTGAAAGAATAGAGAAATTCCAAGCGCTTTCGGGGACTTCTCACATTATCAAGGAATATGAAAAGTAAAGCATCCATTGGAAGCTATATAAGGGGTCTGGCCAGCACCTCACTATCAGATCCCACACGGTTAAACACCCTGACGCGCGGCGACCCCAAACTTGGATAGGTCCTTTGCCACAAATCACCCTCAAACTATTCTACCCAAGAAAATTTAAAAATTATTATTTGTCCAGTTATTATTAAATTCCTTCCCAAAAATTCTATTAATTTTAATAAATGGATCTAATTATATATAAACCGAAGAAATATTCATATTATTGTCAAAAAAAAACTGCTTTTATTAAACAAGATTCAATTATATTCCTGTCGACCATGGACTTGCTTGATACTATTTCTCACTTTTGAAAATCAATTGGATGGTTAAAATTCTCTTCATGAATAAATAGAGCATTGGAATCTTGTCCAGTTCTAATGCTATATTTTATGTTGTTTTAATCTTAGTTCGAGATTGTTCAGTTTGACCGTAATAAACTTTATCGCAAATTTACAAGGAAATTCCCCCAAAATGCTGATGGATGTTGTCTATAAGATTTTCCTTGTAAAATTTGCGATAAAGTTTATTACGGTTCAAAAAACTGGTAAAAATCTCGATATTAAGATTAAAACAACATAAATTAGCATTAGAACCCTGGACAAGATTCCAATGCCTATTTATTCATGTAAGAGATTATAACCATCCAATTGATTTTCAAAAAGTTGCAGAAAGTGTATCAAGCAAGTCCATGGTCGACAGGAATTATAATGAATCTTTTTTCATAAAAAGCAGTTTTTGAACAACATATGAATATTTCCTTTGGTTTATATATATTAGATCCATTATTGTAGATGAATGGTCAAAGAACCGACATGTGTTAGACACAGTGCAACTCTTGGGTATCTTTTATGAGTAAACCGTTTCGTTCGTAAACACAGTAGCTGATGAAGCTACTGTGTGGCGAAACGTATTCCTCAATAAAGATACACAAGGAGTTGACATGTGTCTTAATTTAGTAACAGATCCATTTATAATAATAGAAATTTGGGGCAAAGATTTAATAATACACTGGACAAATAATAATTTTTAAATTTTTATTGGGTTAGAATAGTTTATGGGGTTTGGAGTTGTGCCCCAAAGGACTATCCAAGTTGGTCGGCGCGCCGTCAGTGTTTAAACCGTTGTGGGATCTGATAGTTGGGTGCTGGCCAGACCCCTCTTATATAGCTTCCTTGGATGCTTTACTTTCATAGTTCCTTGATAATGTGAGTAGTCACGAAAGTGCTTGGAATTTCTATAGTCTTTCAGAGTGACTTGTTTTGCCATATATACATCTATATATATATATATATATATATATATATTATATATATATCATATATATATATATTATATTGTATAATATACTATATTATTATATATATATATATATATTATATATATATAGATATATGTATATTACACAAAGCACTCACAGAAACAGGCGAAAGAATATATAAAGGAATATCGCAGCCAGCAGGATTCGAGCCCACCTTGGTAGGCGTTCACGAGTGTGGCTTAAACTCCCACATGGTCGCCATAAACCATTTAGTACTACCAACGTGGCTTCGAATCCTGCTGGCTGCTCTATATATACACATTTAATATACATAAACTTAACGTTGCTAAGAAAAACAAATGTACGAATGAAGGAACGTCAACTGGGTAACAGATACACACTAACTGGAGGACAGGATGAAGTCGGGTAATACTTCAGTTTTATGGTAACGACCTCTTTATGTAACTGACAACAACAGTACATCAGTAGTCTTCCAGTCAACTATAACAACAAGTGTACGATAAACATTATACACCAGTCTTCCAAGTTTCCACACCAACTTTGTTTTCTGATTTCAAACTTATTCAAGAAATTTTTCGTCCAAAAAGACCAGCAATGATGAGTGCAAGACTGCAACTGAAAAGCCATTTTTTCTTTCAAGAGAAATATATATCTTTCTTAAGGTGCGGATGTTTTGGTATAAAGTGGCAGGAGTGTCAGGCAAGGAACAAGACACCGATGACCCTCGTAAAGATTTTATTTCCTAGAAGTTGTGCCAAGGGACATCTTTGTACTTGACCCAGTCTCTCTCTCTCTCTCTCTCTCCTCTCTCTCTCTCTCTCTCTCCCCCTCCCCACACGACAGTCATTTCCAGCTCATTTCTCCCTCCCTCTCTTCCTAAGTCTATCTGTCTGTCCCTAGCTTCTCTCTCTCTCTCTCTCTCTCTTTCTCTCTCTGTAACTTGGACAGTGTTGCTGTATAACAAAGGAGAGGAACGGAGGAGTTGGCCGCGTCTTCCCACGGCTGCCGTGGCGCTTTACATTATATCCAGACGTTGTTTATTGCATTGTAAGGGAGGAGTGTGTGCGTGCCTGTGGTCGCTCCTTATGTCTCCAGACACTCTCCTCCATCTTGAGAATGATCTTACCTGAGCGGGGATGGAGGCGGGCCAAGGTTCAGTCTGAGGATGCAACTGCATTCTCCGAGAGACCTGGATTATATTTATTTTTATCTTAAAAGTTTTTCACCTCTGAGTACCTGAGTGAACCTCAAAAGTCAGATAAACACTTTCTCTCTTAGGCGGTGTATACGATGATAATGTATTAGAAGTAATACCACGAATCTCTCAAATACAAGAATTTTAGAACTTAGACTATAACGTATTCCTTAACTTTATCTGCACAATTATTTTGCCTTAGCAATTGTATTCGTGAGGTTCGTCTTGCATCCAGCACGCACTATAACTACTGCTACTGTGTGCTGGGTATAAACACACTAAATGCACAACATATTTTAAGCGATTTCCTCAGGACTAAGATTCATCACGTGTGTGCTATAAACACCGAAAATTATCAACACATTATCATACTGCTGGGAAGGCTACACATGCAGCGGTCAAACAGCACCTGGGACACGGGAGGTAATTACCTGATTATAATCAGATTTCATCAGAGGAAAGGAAGGATAGCAACAAGCACAAGCTTACAAGGAACAACTACAAATAATAACACACAAGAAAGGTCTTTGAATGTATTCACAAATATACGAGAGACATAAAAAGATCATATTAAGAAAGTAGACATCAAGATGCTCACTTACAACAAGAATACTTCAAGAAGCAGAGACAGTACTTTTATTGTTTTGAGGTTATGTGAATAACTTGTCATGGAGCAAAGAGAAAATTTTCTATATGTCGTTGCTCACAGATTAAGTAAAAGTGATGAAAATAAAATACAAACAAAAAAAAACAAGTGCAGGAAACTGTATTAGGACCTACACAGACTGTAGGAAAGAGTTTTAGTTGAAATATTAACAATAACACTAGAACAGTTTGATTTCAGTGTTTTTAACGTTAAAAAAATTGCAGAATTCATTAATTCACGGCCATAATTACTTATTTTCAGGTTCTAGCAATTTGCTCTCAGTACCAAATTGCAGTTTCGATATTAATTTACTCTCACGCCTAAAATTCATAATCACTATAATATAATCAAAATTCTCAGTCCATTTGTCGCAGTTCTGACTACAGATGAGGGGACAGGACACACGAGAGGGAAGGACACATAAGGAGGAACGCACAAGAGGGGGACGTATGAAAGGGACACATGAGCACGACACGGTAAGAGCACTATATAGTAAGAGTGCAACATCAAGAGCAGACCGCAGGGGCTGTCGTGGGTCGGGTGTTAAGACTAAATGCAAATACCTTCTTCAAACATAACTACCGAGCCAAGAAGTTGAGAAGATCGATGATGGGCCATCAACGAAACCATTTCGTCCCCCTACCATACTTGTATATAAAATAATAAAGTAAGAAATACCTGTGTATCCTCACCGGCGGTCATACACAAACATTGTACTTATCTACATCTAACGTACCTTCCTATATCATGGTTCTTCACGTCGTTGTCTTCTCTGTCTCTCTGTCTCTCTCTCTCTCATCTCATGTCATACATCAAGAGCTTCCTCGGAGGTTCTTTCTGACGGAGAGGGAGACGGGGCACTCTTGACTCCTGTATAGTCTCGCTCAACCAATTTATTTTAAAGAAAGCTTCCAGGTGGGGGGAATGAGGCGGAGCGACCAGGTGAGCGGTGTTGAAAGTGAATGAGAAGATGAGAGTGAGGGACGGAGGGAGTGAGGGAGGAATGATGATAAGCAGGAGAGAGTGAAAAAGAGAGAGGAAGGGGTAGGTTGCCGTACAAGCTTACTATGTGGCACCAGTTTCTGGATGACGGAGGATTGGTTGTGTAGTTGCAGTGGTCGCTGTTGGTGCTTTACCACTGCCTCTACTCACTAAGCATTAGGAATCCTTGACCACCCTTTTAGGAATCCCTGATTAACCTCCATGGTAGTTCTTAATGGTATTGTCAGAAAGATATTCACTGCCATCGTACTACTGTTATGTTGTTATTTCAGTGTTATGGTACATCTACTTCATGCCTACCAACATGACCAAACTTTCCTTCACTTATAAAAGACTGAAGATGTCTACTGCCTTCAAACGCATCAGTCATTAAATTGCCTGGATTATATTAATTGAAACGTTAAACCCACAGGGGGCGTGCAGCACCTAGAGATGGGAAACAATCAGTTTAATCCGGAGAAGGGAAAGGGAACCCTATTTTCTTGGATGAACAGCTCTTCACCATCAGGAAGACACCGCCTTTCAAGAACGCCTCACTTGAGCAAGAGATGGCAGGTTCCACTGACTACTGAGAAAGCACAGATGGTTTCCAGACAGCGTGACGTCTTCATCAAGACTGGTGTGAGAATGAGTGAGAGAGAGAAAGAGCACTCGGCACACAAACTGATATCCTGTGGTGAAACTAGATTTTTTCTATGATATATATATATATATATATATATATATATATATATATATATATATATATATATATATATATATATATATATATATATATATATATATATATATATATATACAGGTATAGAAGATTTCAAGCATATGTATACAATATTTTAATTATACGATTATGGCGCATAGTGTACTTGTTGACCAGCTGTAGCTGCAAAACTGTACGTAGCACAAGATTGATCTCACCCTTTAGTACACTCTTGGATGCCTTGTTACATCCTATCGTTTGACTTCGGGACAAAACATAATAACATACAAGACGACTCCACCCTCGACCCTACCTGCTGAAAACTATCCTCTCACAGGAACTTTCAACATAGAAAAGATGTGCGTGGCCTCGTGCACAAGGTCAATATTTTGGAGGTCTCCTACCTAGTCATACTTCGTGGAGAGCCAGAGGAAGAACAGCTACCAGCAGTTTACTCTGGCTCTACCAGTCGCCGACTTGATCCTCTGGAATATATTTTCATAATAGTGATATTTGGAAAAGCAAGTTAAGTGACCGAATTAAAGTTCTGACTCACGTATGGTTCTAGTTGTTTTTTAACACTACCCTTAACGTTGCTTAAAAATTTATAGCTGTGCAGCTATCAGAATTATATATATTATATATATATATTATTAATATATTATATATATATATATATATATATATATATATATATATATATATATATATATATATATATATATTTAATATTATATATATATATAATATATAAACTACTGTAGTTTAATAGCTCTTAGCCTGTTACACACTAAGGAATTTACATAATAATTATTTTATAATCTGAGAGAGAAAGGGAGAGTGAAAGAGAGAGAGAGAGAGAAGGGAAATGGGGGAAGAGGGAGAGAGAGACCAGGAGAGGGAGTGGTCCGGTAGATCCATCGATCCAATCCAGAAAAGCGGGCGGGAGGCTGTGGCAGTGTGGAGGACTACCTTAGTGGGACTTGAGCGATGAACACTATAGTGTGGTGGTGTTGATGATGATGATGGCGTTGATGGTGGCGGCGTTGATAGTGATGATGACAGTGATGGTATGCAGGTGGTGATGGCACTGACGTTCTCTATGCTCTCAACAAACATTACATTCTGTAACGTCTTATATTAAGTAACAGAGACGTCAGACGAAAGTTATAGGTGCTTTGAATACGCTCTGCTAGGTTAAGGCTAGAATGTTACTAGACTTTAGATTATGGATAAGTTAAATTACAGTTTGATGGAGGTGAGATCACCTGTAAACAGAATGTGTGCTCGCCTCACCTGCCCTATTCACCTTCTCTCCCACCAATACACATATCACGTTACAACATTTTCTTCCTGGCAAAATTTATTGTAAGTTAAAGGTGCTTACCTATCTACCTACTGTCATTACGATATGTACCTATTTCCATCACGTTATCTACCTATTACTATTATATTTACCATCATCAGGTACTGTACTCTTCCCACTGGTATTTATTTACTGACAGGATATCTACGACATAATCAGCATAAAACCATCAACCATAACAATATAGTAACACAACTACAAATAATTACAACAGGAATTACAAAATTAATAATTGAAGATACAAGAGCACAAAGTGGCAGCCACAAAAACTGCAATTACAGAAATGAGTAACGCAGCAACAACAGAAGCAATAACGAAAAGTGTCAACAGCAACCAAAAACGGCAGGCGAGCAGGTGAGATAACCTTACTAACTGCAACACAATACAACGGTGTAGAAAGCTAGTACCACAAGAAACGTAAAGCATAACAATACACGGCTAGCAACATGTATAACCACGAAAACTTGCATCAACAAACATACGCAGATACGTAGTAACCACATTAAACTGCGCAACAGAAACAATACAAACGCTGCAGCATAACAGTATGTTAACTACATAAACTGCATACAGTCAACAATTACAACGGGCAGCAACAGTAGTAACTTACAAAAACTGCAACAGACAATTCACCTCCGGCACAAACAGTAGTACTACAAAAAACTGCAACAGCAAACAATACAACTGCACCTATACAGTAGTACAATACCAATTCTCAACAGCTAACAATACATACGGCAGCAATCAGTAGTAACTACCCAACTGCCTACAACAGATTCTACACGCAGCAACAGTAGTAAACCACAAAACTGCAACAGCAAACAATAAACGGCAGCAACAGTAGTAACTACAAAAACTGCAATTACAAACAAATAACTACAACAGCAGCAACAGTAGTAACCACAAAAACTGCAACAACAAACAATACAACGGCAGCAACAGTAGTAACCACAAAAACTGCAACAGCAAACAATACAACGGCAGCAACAGTAGTAACTACAAAAACTGCAACAGCAAACAATACAACGGCATCAACAGTAGTAACACAAAAACTGCAACTACAAAATACAACGGCAGCAACAACAGTTTAATAACCACTACAATAACACTGGAATAACTGTTGTTATAACCTGGCGCTGTGGGAACACGTAAAGGGTTTAACTAAGGGTGACGTCGTTGACATGTACATCTTCTTTAATTCATAACATATTTAGATTTCCCCTACCTTGACCGCCGATGTGGTAAAAAAAAACAAAAGCTAGATACACCGGAATAAATTGCTGTAAGGCGCTTAATGTACATTGTCATTACAAATGGCTGCGAGGAAAAGTTTTTATGATCTTAAATAATTGCATGTCTGGCGCATACAGGATTTGTAATTAATATAATCATTTGTGTTCAGTTTTGTGGCCAGCTGGTGCGGGTTGTGTATATTACACCTCCCACTTACATTATTTACTGTAGTAGCATGTTCTCTAGCAAGTGTTAAAGCTTTCTAAAGAATATTTGATCCGAGGAAACGGAGGGGTTTCGTTCTTTCGAATCAAGAGCCCCTTCAGCAGCATCAAGGCGCTCGTTATGGAGATGGTTCCCACATCATACATCTATATAGTTTACCATGACCTCAGCCTCCTTCCCTCCCTCCTCTCTATCAATTACGTTAACCTTCTCTTCTCCTTCGCTACACATTTTCTACTAATATTCATGTTTTTTTCTCCTCCCAGCCTCCCTCGCCTCACACTGACACAGACACTGCACAACTCCACGAGATAAACCACGACCCACCACACTTAATACAGTGTCTCTGTCATCCATCACTACCACACACCCTCTCCAACATTCACACTGCTCCACACACCCTCTCCAACATTCACACTGCTCCACACACCCCTCTCCAACATTCACACTGCCCCACACACCCTCTCCAACATTCACACTGCTCCACACACCCTCTCCAACATTCACACTGCTCCACAACACCCTCTCCAACATTCACACTGCTCCACACACCCTCTCCAACATTCACACTGCTCCACACACCCTCTCCAACATTCACACTGCTCCACACACCCTCTCCAACATTCACACTGCTCCACACACCCTCTCCAACATTCACACTGCTCCACACACCCTCTCCAACATTCACACTGCTCCACACACCCCCATCAGTCCAACACTCTCACATTCACTGCTCACTACACCCCTCTCCAACACTCACACTGCTCCACACACCCTCTCCAACACTCACACTGCTCCACACACCCTCTCCAACACTCACACTGCTCCACACACCCTCTCCAACATTCACACTGCAACACAAACCCTCTCCAACATTCACACTGCAACACACACCCTCTCCAAAATTCACACTGCCCACACACCCTCTCCAACATTCACACTGCCCACACACCCTCTCCAACACTCACACTGCCCCACACACCCTCTCCAACATTCACACTGCCCCACACACCCTCTCCAACATTCACACTGCCCAACACCCTCTCCAACACTCACACTGTCCCACACACCCTCTCCAACATCACACTGCAACACACACCCTCTCCAATATTCACACTGCTCCACACACCCTCTCCAACATTCACACTGCTCCACACACCCTCTCCAAATTCACACTGCTCCATACACCCTCTCCAACATTCACACTGCTCTACAAACCCTCTCCAACATCACACTGCCCACACACCCCTCCAACATTCACACTGCTCCACACACCCTCTCCAATATTCACACTTCTCACACACACCCTCTCCAACACTCACACTGCTCCACACACCCTCTCCAACATCACACTGCCCCACACACCCTCTCCAACATCACACTGCCCACACATCCCTCTCCAACATTCACACTGCACCCACACACCCTCTCCAACATTCACACTGCCCCACACACCCCTCTCCAACATTCACACTGCCCACACACCCTCTCCAACATTCACACTGCTCCATACACCCTCTCCAACATTCACACTGCCCCATACACCCTCTCCAACATTCACACTGCCCACACACCCTCTCCAACATTCACACTGTCATACACCCTCTCCAACATTCACACTGCCCTACACACCCTCTCCAACATTCACACTGCCCCACACACCCTCTCCAACATTCACACTGCCCATACACCTCTCCAACATTCACACTGCTCACACACCCTCTCCAAATTCACACTGCTCCACACACCCTCTCCAACATTCACACTGCTCTCACAACCCCTCTCAACATTCACACTGCTCCCACACACCCTCTCCAACATCTCACACTGCTCCACACACCCTCTCCAACATCACACTGCCCACACAACCCTACTCCAACATTCACACTGCCCCACACACCCTCTCCAACATTCACACTGCCCCACACATTCCCTCTCCAAACATTCACACTGCTCCATACACCCTCTCCAACAATTCACACTGCCCATACAACCCTCTCCAACATTCACACTGCCCACACACCCTCTCCACATCACACTGCCCCATCACACCCTCTCCAACATTCACACTGCCCACACACCCTCTCCAACATTCACACTGCTCCACACCCTCTCCAACATTCACACTGCTCCACACACCCTCATCCAACATCACACTGCTCCACACACCCTCTCCAACATCACACTGCTCCACACACCTCTCCACATTCACATGCCCACACACCTCTCCAATTCACACTGCTCCACACACCCTCTCCAACATTCACACTGCCCACACACCCTCTCCAACATTCACACTGCCCACACACCCTTCCAACATTCACACTGCCCACACACCCTCTCCAACATTCACACTGCTCCACACACCCTCTCCAACATTCACACTGCTCCACACACCCTCTCCAACATTCACACTGCTCCACACACCCTCTCCAACATTCACACTGCTCCACACACCCTCTCCAACATTCACACTGCTCCACACACCCTCTCCAACATTCACACTGCTCCACACACCCTCTCCAACATTTCACACTGCCCCACACACCCTCTCCAACATTCACACTGCCCCACACACCCTCTCCAACATCACACTGCCCCCACACCCTCTCCAACATTCACACTGCTCCACACACCCTCTCCAACATTCACACTGCCCACACACCCTCTCCAACATTCACACTGCCCCACACACCCTCTCCAACATTCACACTGCCCACACACCCTCTCCAACATTCACACTGCCACACACCCTCTCCAACATTCACACTGCCCTACACACCTCTCCAACATCACACTGCCCACACACCCTCTCCAACATCACACTGCCCACACACCCTCTCCAACATTCACACTGCCTCCACACACCCTCTCCAACATCACACTGCTCCACTACCCTCTCCAACACTCACACTGTTCCACACACCTCTCCAACATCACCATCTCCACACACCCTCTCCAAATTCACACTGCCCACACACCCTCTCCAACATTCACACTGCTCCACACACCCTCTCCAACATTCACACTGCTCCACACACCCTCTCCAACATTCACACTGCTCCACACACCCTCTCCAACATTCACACTGCCCCACACACCCTCTCCAACATTCACACTGCTCCACACACCCTCTCCAACATTCACACTTCTCCACACACCCTCTCCAACACTCACACATGCTCCACACACCCTCTCCAACATTCACACTGCCCCACACACCCTCTCCAACATTCACACTGCCCACACAACCCTCTCCAACATTCACACTGCCCACACATCCCTCTCCAACATTCACACTGCTCCATCACACCTCTCCAAACATTCACACTGCTCCTACACCTCTCAACATCACACTGCCACCACCTCTCCTATACACGTCACACTCTCCAACACCCTCTCCACACATCACACTGCCCCACACACCCTTCCAACATTCACACTGCTCCACACACCTACTCCAACATTCACACTTTCTCCACCACACCCTCTCCAACATCACATGCAACCCTCTCACCATCCACTGCGACAATTAACATTAACTGTCATAACTTCACTATCTAAAAACATTACAAAACACCTCTCAGACATTCACCTCCCTACAACCTCTCCAACATTTCACAGCCAACACCTCAGACATTTAATGCTCCACACAGCCCATCCGAAATTACACTCTCCATCACAGCTTCTAATACATTCACACGTCTCTTACTTCACTCACCAAACATCAACTGTCAAGACTTCAACTTCACACTGCTAACCCCTCTCCAATCATTTATCACTGTCACAACCCGATCAGGACATTACACGCACACCTTCTCCTAAACACTAAGCCCATTCCTACCCTCTCAACTTAGTCTGTCCACACACCTCCAACTCACTGAGACCTGTTTCACATTAATTACACTTCCAACATCCACAGTACATCCTCTCCACATTACATGCCCACACACTTAATTAAGCTCCACAAACCTCTCAAATGTACATGAAACCCTTAACATTACACGTGCTAGACACCGCTCTCCAATATTCCACTGCACAACACCCTCATCCAATACGTCACATGCCCAAGACCCATCCAAATAACACTGCCACACACGCCTCATCTTCAACACATCAACTGCCATAACATCCATCTCCAACACTACACTGTCTCACCACCCTCTCCAACACCAACTGCTACACACCCTCTCAAAGTTCACACTGCTGCACAACACGCTTCTCCACGATCACACTCAACAACCTACTCCAAAATCAACTGCTCCATACACCCTACTTCCAAAATTCACACTGCGACACACCCCTCCAACATTCACACGGCCGACCTACCCTGTTCCAACGATCTCCATGTCCATCCACCCTTCCAACATTACACTGTCCACACCCCTCAACACTCACACTGCTCCACCCACCCCTCCAACGTCACACCCCACAAAACCTCTCCACAGTTCACCTGTCACACACCCTTCTCCTCATTCACTTCCACACACCCTCTCAACATTTCACACTGCTCCAACACCTCTCCAAAAGTACACTGCCCATTTTCACCCTCTCCAACCTTTCTCACTGCTCTACACACCCTATCTAACACTCAACATGCTCCATACCTATCTCCAACACTGACACATGTCCCACCACACCCTGCTCCAACATTCACACTGCCCCAACCCTCCAACATTACACTTCTCCACCCACCTCTCCAACATCCATCTCCACACACCCTCTCCACTACACTGCCCAACACCCTTCAACATTCACACTGCCCCCCACAACCTTCCAACTTCCATGCCCACACACCCTTCCAACGCACACTGCCCAACACCCTTCAACTTACCTGCCCAAAAACCCCCTTCCAACATTAACAACTCCACCACCTTTAACAAACCCCACACCTCCAACATTCACCCCCCCAACCCTCCACATACACGCCCCACCAAATCCAACCACACTGTCCCCACCCTACCAACATTCAATTGGGTCTCCAAAACATTTTCCATATTTTAAAAAAATTTTCAAAACAATTTAGATTTTTAACCTGTTCTTTCTTGCTGAATTTCCCCCAATTGAAAAATTCCCCCCAAAATATCCACGAAGTTTTCTTTATCCAAAAAAATAAGATAAAAGGGGAAAAAAACCATAAAAATGGCCCTTTTTTTCCCCCGACCCCCAAGAATTTTAATTTTTTTTAAAAAAAAAGAATTAAAAAAAATTTTGGCATTTTTTTGGGTATTTGGGGAAAAATTTTAAACTCAATAATTTTTTGAAATGTTTTGGCCCCAAAAAAAAAAAAAAAAAAAAATTTAAATTTTACTGAGAAGTATGCTAAAGGAGAGAAGAAAAAAAGAAAAAGCAAAACATAAAAGGGGAAAAAAAAAATTTTTTTTGTAAAAATTTGAAAAATTTGTTTGAAATTCTTTTGGGGCTCTTGCTGGTTCGGGGGGAAAAAGGCCCTTTAACAATTAGGGGAAACCCCCGTAATCCAACGAAAAAAAAAAAAAAAAAAAGCATTCAACTTTTAAAAGGGCAAACCCCAAGGGGGATCAAATTTTTTAAATTTTTCCTTTTTTTCCCCTTGGGTTTTTACACAGAAAAACTACATCCACCCCCCTTGAACCCGTTTAAAACCCCCAAACCCCCGACCTCCTTTTGCCCACCTTTACAACCCGTCTTTTCCCCCTTCCCTTTCACCCCCCTACCCCCTTTTTCCCCTACCCCCTTTTCCCCAAAACCCCCCCCTTCCACCAAATGGAAACCTTCAGCCCCGAAAAACCCCCCCACCCGGGAAAAAACCTTCCACGCCCCCCCCGGAACAACCCTTCTCACGCGCACCCTGGAACAACCGTTCTCACGCGCACCCTGGAACAACCGTTCTCACGCCCCCCCTGGAACAACCGTTCTCACGCCACCCTGAAACAACCGTTCTCACGCGCCCCCCTGGAACAACCATTCTCACGCCCACCCTGGAACAACCGTTCTCACGCGCACCCTGGAACAACCGTTCTCACGCCCACCCTGGAACAACCGTTCTCACGCGCACCCTGGAACAACCGTTCTCACGCGCACCCTGGAACAACCGTTCTCACGGGCACCCTGGAACAACCGTTCTCACGCGCACCTGGAACAACCGTTCTCACGCCACCCTGCAACAACCGTTCTCACGCCACCCTGGAACAACCGTTTCTCACGCCACCCCTGGAACAACCGTTCTCACGCGCACCCTGGAACAACCGTTCTCACGCGCACCCCGGAACAACCGTTCTCACGCGCACCCTGGAACAACCGTTCCCACGCCCACCCTGGAACAGTTCCCACGCCCACCCTGGAACAGTTCCTACACTCACCCTGGAACAACAGTTCCTACACCCACCCTGGAACAACCGTTCCTACACCCACCCTGGAACAACCGTTCCTACACCCACCCTGGAACAACCGTTCCCACACCCACCCTGGAACCAGTTCCTACACCCACCCTGGAACAACCGTTCCTCACCCACCCTGGAAACCGTTCCTACACTCACCTGGAACAACCGTTCCTACACACCCACCCTGGAACAACCGTTCCTACACCCACCATGGAACAACCGTTCCTACACCCACCCTGGAACAACAGTTCCTACACCCACCCTGGAACAACAGCTCCTACACCCACCCTGGAACAACAGTTCCTACACCCACCCTGGAACAACCGTTCCCACGCCCACCCTGGAACAGTTCCCACGCCCACCCTGGAACAACAGTTCCTACACCCACCCTGGAACAACAGTTCCTACACCCACCCTGAAAAACAGTTCCTACACCCACCCAGGAACAACCGTTCCTACACCCACCCTGGAACAACCGTTCCTACACCCACCCTGGAACAACCGTTCCTACACCCACCATGGAACAACCGTTCCTACACCCACCCTGGAACAACCGTTCCTACACCCACATTGGAACAACAGTTCCTACACCCACCCTGGAACAGTTCCTACACCCACCCTGAAACAACAGTTCCTACACCCACCCTGGAACAACCCTTCTTACACCCACCCTGGAACAGTTTCTACACCCACCCTGGAACAACCGTTCCTACACCCACACTGGAACAACAGCTCCTACACCCACCCTGGAACAGTTCCTACACCAACCCTGAAACAACAGTTCCTACACCCACCCTGGAACAAGCGTTCCTACACCCACCCTGGAACAACAGTTCCTACACCCACCCTGGAACAACCGTTCCTACACCCACCCTGGAACAACCGTTCCTACACCCACCCTGGAACAACAGTTCCTACACCCACCCTGGAACAGTTCCTACACCCACCTTGGAACAACCGTTCCTACACCCACCCTGGAACAACCGTTCCTACACCCACACTGGAACAACCGTTCCTACACCCACCCTGGAACAACCGTTCCTACACCCACCCTGGAACAACCGTTCCTACACCCACCCTGGAACAACAGTTCCTACACCCACCCTGGAAGAACCGTTTCTACACCCCCCTGGAACAGTCCTACAACCCGCCCTGGAACAATCGTTCCTACACCCACCCTGGAACAACCGTTCCTACACCCACCCTGGAAAAACAGTTCCTACACCCACCCTGGAACAACCGTTTCTACACCCGCCCTGGAACAGTTCCTACACCCGCCCTGGAACAACCGTTCCTACACCCACCCTGGAACAACCGTTCCTACACCCACCCTGGAACCGTTCCTACACCCACCCTGGAACAACCGTTCCTACACCCACCCTGAAACAACCGTTCCTATACCCACCCTGGAACAGTTCCTACACCCACCCTGGAAACAACCTTCCACACCCACCCTGGAACAACCGTTCCCACGCCCACCTGAAACAACGTTCCCACCCACCCTGGAACAACGTTCCTACACCCACCCTGGAACAACCGTTCCTACACCCACCCTGAAAACAGTTCCTACACCACCCTGGAACCATACCTACACCCTACCCTGAACAAAGTTCCTACACCCACCCTGAACAACGTTCCTACACCCACCCTGGAACAACGTTCCTACACCCACCCTGGAACAACACGTTCCTACACCCACCTGGAACCTTCCTACATCCACCCTGTGAACAACCGTTCCTACACCCACCCTGAACAACAGTTCCTACACCCACCCTGGAACAACCGTTCCTACACCCACCCTGGAACAACCGTTCCTACACCCACCCTGGAACAACCGTTCCTACACCCACCCTGGAACAACCGTTCCTACACCTACACTGGAACAGTTCCTACACCCACCCTGGAACAAGAGGTTCTACACCCACCCTGGAACAACCGTTCCTACACCCCCCTGGAACAGTTCCTACACCCACACTGGAACAACCGTTCCTACACCCACCCTGGAACAACCGTTCCTACACCCACCCTGGAACAACAGTTCCTACACCCACCCTTGAACAACTTTCCTACACCCACCCTGGAACAACTGTTCCTACACCCACCCTGGAACAACAGTTCCTACACCCACCCTGGAACCATTCCTACACCCACCCTGGAACAACCGTTCCTACACCCACCCTGGAACAACCGTCCTTACATTCACCCTGGAACAACCGTTCCTACACCCACCCTAGAACATCCGTTCCTACACCCACCCTGGAACAACCGTTCCTACACCCACCCTGGAACAACAGTTCCTACACCCACCCTGGAACAACAGTTCCTACACCCACCCTGGAACAACCGTTCGTACACCCACCCTGGAACAACCGTTCCTACACCCACCCTAGAACAACAGTTCCTACGCCCACCCTTGAACCGTTCCTACACCCACCCTGGAACAACCGTTCCTACACCCACCATGGAACAACCGTTCCTACACCCACCCTGGAACAACCGTTCCTACACCCACCCTGGAACAACCGTTCCTACACCCACCCTGGAACAACCGTTCCTACACCTACACTGGAACAGTTCCTACACCCACCCTGGAACAAGAGCTCCTACACCCACCCTGGAACAACAGTTCCTACACCCACCCTGGAACAACAGTTCCTACACCACCCTGGAACAACCGTTCCTACACCCTCCTGGAACAACAGTTTCCTACACCCACCCTTGAACAACAGTTCCTACACCCACCCTGGAACGTTCCTACACCCACTGGAACACGTTCCTACACCCACCCTGGAACAACCGTTCCTACACCCACCCTGGAACAACGTTCCTACACCCACCCTGGAACAACCGTTCCTTACAACCCACCCTGGAACAACAGTTCCTACACCCACCCTGGAACAGTTCCTACACCCACCTGGAACAACCGTTCCTACACCCACCCTGGAACAACCGTTCCTACACTCACCCTGGAACAACCGTTCCTACACCCACCCTTGAACAACCGTTCCTACACTCACCCTCGAACAACCGTTCCTACACCCACCCTGGAACAACCGTTCCTACACCCACCCTGGAACAACCGTTCTTACACCCACCCTGGAACAACCGTTCCTACACCCACCCTGGAACAACAGTTCCTACACCCACCCTGGAACAACGTTCCTACACCCACCCTGGAACAACCGTTCTTACACCCACCCTGGAACAACCGTTCCTACACCCACCCTGGAACAACGTTCCTACACCCACCTGGAACTAACCAGTTCCTACACCCACACCTGGAACAACAGTCTACACCCACCCTGGACACGTTCCTACACCCACCTGGAACAACCGTTCTACACCCACCCTGGGAACAACCGTTCCTACACCCACCTCGAACAACAGTTCCTACCCCACCCTGAACCAGTTCCTACACCCCCCCTGGAAACAACCCGTTCTTACACCCACCCTGGAACAACCGTTCCTACCACCCACCCTGGAACAACGTTCCTACCCCACACCCGGAACAACAGTTCCTACACCCACCCTGGAACAACCGTTCCTACACCCACCCTGGAACAACAGTTCCTACACCCACCCTGGAACAACAGTTTTCCTACAACCCACCCTGGAACAACGTTCCTACACCTCACCCTGGAACCGTTCCTTACACCCACCTGCGCTACACACACCTGGAACACTTCCTACACCCACCCTGGAACACGTTCCTACACCCACACTGGAACAACCGTTCCTGCACCCACCCTGGAACAACCGTTTCCTGACCACACCACCCTGGAACAACCGTTCCTACACCCACCTGGAACACAGTTCCTACACCCACACTGGAACAACCGTTCCTACACCCACCCTGAACAACCAGTTCTTACACCCACCCTGGAACAACAGTTCCTAACCCACCCTGGAAACAGTTCCTACACCCCTGGACAACGTTCTACCCACCCTGAAATACGCCACTCACCACCCTGGAACACCCACACCACCCTGGAAAAACACACCCCACCCTCACATTTCATCTCTGGAGTTTTCATCAGTGTTAATCAAGACATTCGGTAACATGAGTAACTTGACCCCTTTAGAAAAAAAAACTTGGTCTTCATCAAAGGGCAGTAAAGACCTTGATGTTTCTCACCCAAATACAATAAAATTCCTACCAAAGACCCTTTTTGGGTTTTGTTTTCACCAACATAATAAAATTCCCACCAAAACCTTGATGTTTCTCACCAACATAATAAAATCTACCAGGGCCTTGATGTTTCTCTACTCACTATAATAAAATTCTTACATATGCTAAAAAATACCAAATAGC
Source organism: Cherax quadricarinatus (assembly GCF_026875155.1). Lineage (NCBI taxonomy): Eukaryota > Metazoa > Arthropoda > Malacostraca > Decapoda > Parastacidae > Cherax > Cherax quadricarinatus. The sequence continues at coordinate 35,042,631 of NC_069449.1, read as the reverse complement.
GTCTTAAATTGTTTAAATAACATGTCACTAAAAAATCCTTCATAATTTCTGTTTTTTTTTTTCTATATTTTCCAAATATATTCTTTGCAATAACACTTTATTCACAATTCCTAATGCCAACAGGTCCACTCGTGTTGTTTACATAACTCTCGGATCCCAACTCACTCTACTTAAAAAAAAAATTCCCAGATATACGTTTTAACAACTTATCATCAATGATTTTAAAGAAAATTGTCTACATGTTCTCGTATTTTTACCAGTACACATTGTTACAGTTCTTGTGACAATTCTTATTTTCCCATTTAATGTTTTTCAATATGTAGCCCTTTATGTATTATTTAACAACGTTCCACAATATTTCAGTCTGGCTCCAACAACGTTCCAGAGTCACCATCTCCCTCACACCCCAACAATGTTCCAGTCACCAACATCTCCCTCATGCCCCAACAACGTTCCACAGTCACCATCTCCCTCACACCCCAACAACGTTCCACAGTCACCAACATCTCTCTCACACCCCAACAACGTTCCGCAGTCACCAACATCTCCCTCACACCCCAACAACGTTCCACAGTCACCAACATCTCCCTCACACCCCAACAACGTTCCACAGTCACCAACATCTCCTCACACCCCAACAACGTTCCGCAGTCACCAACATCTCCCTCACACCCCAACAACGTTCCAGTCACCAACATCTCCCTCACACCCCAACAACGTTCCGCAGTCACCAACATCTCCCTCACACCCCAACAAACGTTCCACAGTCACCAACATCTCCCTCACACCCCAACAACGTTCAACCGTCACCAATCTCCCCACACCCCAACAACGTTCCAGTCACCAACATCTCCTCACACCCCAACAACGTTCCGCGTCACCAACATCTCCCTCACACCCCAACAACGTTCCACAGTCACCAAAATCTCCCTCACACCCCAACAACGTTCCACAGTCACCAACATCACAGCTTCCCACACTGCCACTATTGACACTCGGGGTCATTATCTTCACATCCTCCCTCTCAATTTTCTTAACATTCTTCTCTCGAATTTCGGCAGAGTTTTTGCTCTCTCTCTCTCTCTCTCTCTCTTCTCTCTCTCTCTCTCTCTCTCTCTCTCTCTCTCTCTCTCTCTCTTTGATTCTCAGGACAGTCTCATACATTTTCCTAAGGATTCCTCTCAATTTTCTCTGGATGATGGCCTCTCCTCTAACGTCTTGGCTGCCAAGAAAGGTAAAAAGAACAGAAAGACTGACTGAAAAGGAGCTGAGAAGAAAATGATGAACTAAAGAAAATGAACAGATGAGAAGATGAATAATAATAAAAAAAAGATACGTCTCAGAATAAGTTTTCTAAATGATTCACAACAGATTTTGGAGAGAAAACTTATTTTTTTTTTTTACAAATATTTAGGCCAACTACTAGTACTACTACATGTCATTTTCCAGCGAGTGTATGACGTGAGGTCATACAGGGGTTAAGAAGAGCAGGTGTTTAATACAGCCAGGCCCCGAAATATGAGATATCCAGTACAGCGAAGACTATAATAATACTATTGTTAGAGCCAGGCCTAAATTATGAATATTTTATACTTCTTACCGAGCCTATAGACTGGCATCTAGGCATCCTGCAAATACCAAAGAACTTCAAGGACACCCCAGGCTTCAAGGGCAAACCGGGACTCCTAAAGACCCACGAGGAAAACTAAAAAAAAAATTCAAGGACAAGCGAGAACACTCACCACGACACACGAGAACATCAAGGGCAATCAACATCAGAAACTCTGAGGACATTAGCCGACACAGCCATAAAAAAAAGTGGAGCAATAGCCCCATTGATTTTCCATGAGCCAGCTGCAGGGCCCTCTTACCATAGTAATTAAACTACGTCTTGACGCTTCCGCGAATTAATGTTGAAACTTATTGAAAACTTTTAAACTAGAGGACAGGCGGGGGGAATACACACATAAGGATATAATAAGAAAGTTGCAAGTTAGTGCGGCGAGCCTCCGCCACCTGGTGCCTACCCCGGGAACTATTCCATCATCATCACTGTCGAGAATCAACATTAACAGCCTCTGGGAACTGGGAAGTGTAATCTCGTCTCCACCAGTTTCCGCACCAGCTATAGATCAAATGTGTTTTAAAAAGCTGAAATAAAAAAGCATCCTGAACATAAGGTTGACAACAACAAAAATTAAGTTTCGCCAAACGTAAAAAAAAAAAGAAATAGAAGTTACTTATTACAAGGTCTTTATTGGCTTCTTATTGAGGATTTACGAGGCTCTTCGATTTCCGACATTCATTAGGATCATAATTAGGTATCTTTTGAAAGAATAACTAGTGGCTCCAACAGTTTTTCTTCTACCAGCGATGCGCTGTTTTTTTTTTTTTTTTTGTGATACAGTAACTTGAAAAAGCCTCTTCAAATCGATCTCAAACTTTCAGCGCTTGTGTAGCCTAGTAAACTTTATTAGGCTGTGTGGCCCCTTATTTGCTAATTTAGGAATATGTTTTGGTAATATTAAACTTATCTTTCTGGAAAACTAACGATCAGACTCACCAGAGGTGACCGGAGGGAGTGAACCACTTGCTTTGCAATCATTGACTCTTACACTTAGTTCTTCTTAGCACATAGCTTCGGTGTTGACTTCTAGGTCCTCTGCTATTTCTTTTCCTCATATACCCCCATGTACTCACAGATTCATCTGCCGACACACCCACTCCCAGATACCTTAACACATTCTTCCTACATTTTCGTTCCTTCCAACCTGACGACCAAGCTCTCATTTCCACGTCTTCTGCTTACTCTCGCCACTTTGCTCTTTTATGTCGCAGTTTTAACTTCCTTTTACACACTTCCAGCATCCTCCAACTCGTGCAGCTTTTTCTTGATTCTCAACCTCCACAAACCCTTCATCATGCACTCAGTTATTCCTCTTATGTGTTCAGCAGATAGGACAAGAGGATCTCTTATACCTTAACAATGTCTCGTATTATTCATGTCTCGAGTGAACAGACTTAAGTGGAGCTAAATAAAGCTCGCTGTTCGTATGTATGCACGGGGTGAATATTATATTTATGAGATATAACCGTAAATTCATAGCGCCTGGAAAACTGGAGGTAATCAAGTTTGATGAGGAAGGGTAAAGAAGCTTCAGTTCTGTGGATCAAGAGCCCTTTACCGGTAGAGGGCTAGACCCCTGTGGAACTCCAGGGATCATTCCTGGCCAGACTCCAGGGATCATTCCTGGCCAGACCCCAGGGATGTCAGGTCTGACCAGACCTCTGTGAAACACCAGGGTTCATGTCAAGCTCATGGTCAGGATCAGTGAGTTATTCAACATCCACAACTGTGTGTATTTTGCAAGACGATACTTAAATGTATTCGTGACTACGATGCTCCAGTCTTCTAGGTAAAGGAACTTCTTCCTTTCACTGTTACTCCATCTAGAATTATTACACAATTGATCTCTTTTACCTTAATTGCCTACAGTCAATTACGACCCTTCTTACCTCTTATATTCTTTCCTTTTGTCTTCCTTCACTTCATCTCTTTAAATCATGTCACTTTTTCACATCTCCACTTCGTCTGCTTTCCCTTTACAACCCAATACGGTACAATTCCCCCCCTCACCTCACCTATTCTCTCCGTGTCACCTCTGACACTTCCCTCACAGTCATGACACACTTCATTTCCCTGACACATTCCTCCGCCACTCTGGCTTCCTGAACCAGCAATAACATCCCGCCAGGCAGCTGAGGAAAGCAAGCCATAATATACCTAACTCACTCCATCACTCATTATTTTTCTTGAAGGACTCTTGCCAGCTCAGCACCTGCGTCACCTCAATGACGGGCTTCCTCTTATTCGACGAAGACAAGGCACTCGACCACAGAATGTTACACAAGAACAGAGCACTGCACCAAATCTACTGGTCCAGGCTCACTCGCAACCATTCCCACTGTGCCTCACTGTTAGCGCTACCCACTCGTATCAGTGGCGCTACTTGCCAGCTTTTTCCACTCATCAATAACTATTACCACACACACTGCTTTCCTATTTGCATTCTAAATCTGAATTTAACTTGAGCTCATTGCTGCGAGATTTATTTTAGTTTTATATTTTTAGAACCTTACATACCTTTTATTTCTATTGTCTATTTGTACATGTATTTAGTTTTTACCTATCCTATGCCTCCCAAGTTCTGCGCTTTCAACATATCTTCGTGGGAAAGACTGCCAATACAAGAGATCAACTATCGTTATCCTTCTCTGTCTTCCAGCATATTTACAACTATTCTTTAATAAGGGGATCAGAACTGCACGCCATAATCTAAATGAAGTCTTTACCAGTGACTTACTATTACCTACGAATCTCGTACTTCTTAACAAAAACAATAGAATTCTACACTCTTGCCCTATTATTATTATTATTATTATTATTTATTATTATTATTATAATCATGGGGAAGCGCTAAACCCGGAGGATTATACAGCGCCTGGGGGGGGATGTGGAAGGCAATCAGGCTTAATTCGGGGAACTGGAGCACAGATCCAATTCCCTAAATCAAGAGCCCCTCACCAACATCAAGGAACCTTCCTTGAGGGGCTCTTGCCCTATATTTACTGCTTCACAGAGGTGAGTGAAGATGATGGTGGTGGAGGCTGAGGTCACCTCTAATAAACTGCGAGAAGACAATAAAGAAAGCAACACGTAGATGTGAAGATACAAAGTGCAGAAGACAAAATAACACGAGTTAAATATTGAAGTGAGGTAATAGAATAAACCGGGAGAAAAGGAGGAAAGTGAAAACGAGAGACAGAGTGGCTAACTGAGGAATGAAGTGAAGAAAGGAGGGCTACAGATGAATATGCAAGGAGGGAGGGAAGAAGAATAGAGGAATGAAGGGTGCTTGAAAGGTAAGGGAGGGGTGAAGGGATGGGTTTGGGGAAGGGAGGTAGGACACGAGGAAGGGAAGGGAGGGAGGATGAGTAAAGAGGTGACATAATCAAGTGCCTTCCACACCACATTACCTCCACCCGACATTACCATCACTCCAGATCAATACCTCCGAAACCGCAGCCGCCGCCGCAACCGCAAACCACAGCCGCAGCTATCACCACTGCTGTGGCAGTAACAGAGATATATACAGAAAAGAGAAGATGCAATATTAAAACAAAACTAGAGCCAAGAGTACAAAAACAGTACACACGCCCTCTCCAGGTATACTCCAGGTTTACATACACACGTACGTACGAAAACACACACACACACACCAGGAACACCTGTCCTACCCACCAGACGTGCAAGTACCCCCAGGAACACCTGTCCTACCCACCAGACGTGCAAGTACTCCCCAGAACACCTGTCCTACCCACCAGACGTGCAAGTACCCCCAGGAACACCTGTCCTACCCACCAGACGTGCAAATACTCCCCAGAACACCTGTCCTACCCACCAGACGTGCAAGTACCCCAGGAACACCTGTCCTACCCACCAGACGTGCAAGTACTCCCCAGAACACCTGTCCTACCCACCAGACGTGCAAGTACCCCCAGGAACACCTGTCCTACCCACCAGACGTGCAAATACTCCCCAGAACACCTGTCCTACCCACCAGACGTGCAAGTACCCCCAGGAACACCTGTCCTACCCACCAGACGTGCAAGTACTCCCCAGAACACCTGTCCTACCCACCAGACGTGCAAGTACCCCCAGGAACACCTGTCCTACCCACCAGACGAGCAAGTACTCCCCAGAACACCTGTCCTACCCACCAGACGTGCAAGTACCCCCAGGAACACCTGTCCTACCCACCAGACGTGCAAGTACTCCCCAGAACACCTGTCCTACCCACCAGACGTGCAAGTACTACCCAGAACACCTGTCCTACCCACCAGACGCAGACGTGCAAGTACTACCCAGAACACATGTCCTACCCACCAGACGTGGAAGTACCCCCCAAAACACCTGTCCTACCCACCAGACGTGCAAGTACTCCCCAAAACACCTGTCCTACCCACCAGACGTGCAAGTACTACCCAGAACACCTGTCCTACCCACCAGACGTGCAAGTACTACCCAGAACACCTGTCCTACCCACCAGACGTGCAGGTACCCCCCAGAACACCTGTCTTACCCACCAGACGTGCAAGTACCCCCCAGAACACCTGTCCTACCCGCCAGTACCATTGATGCAGTTGAGGACATAAATGGAGGTACATATGTAACAACTTTGAACTGGAAATTTAATGTTCCATATTTACTGTATACACCATCCAGAATACTTGTATTATTCAGTCTTAGTTTTGCACTGCTTTATTTCATTTTCCAGAACAAATTTATCCATGACCGGTTAGCAGTAACAGTGCAGGAAGGTTTGTAGTCACCTAGTGACATTAAACCAAACACCACTAGAAGCAACTTATGTGACTGATTTCCATAGTGTCTAGAATGGTTTCCAAATTAACTGAATAATTAGTTATATTTTGACATTACAATACTTGGTTCTTTGGCTAACTGACTTCAGTCCACTGAGGAACCAAACGTTAGCCGGGAAAACTCGGCGTTGCTGACGTCTGGTTGTAATTGAGAAATTTGAAGAACTCATTTTCGTTGACGCTGTATAACTGTGAAACCAAGTTATCAAAGGGTAACTTACCATCGTTGCCGCCTGCACGTTTAGCTGACGCTTGTTGAGGTTGTAGCTGATGAATGAGCAGCGTCAGGAGGAGACTCAGTGTTGGGGAAGGCACCCGACACCTTCTGTTGTCACCTACATCCATCACCATCACGTGAGCGCCTCCTGTAACTACACCAGCACACAGGTCAGGAAAGATATTGGAAGCTTTATTACTCCCAGAGCTGCGACCAAAACGGTCCTTCAGCACCAGGAAACAAAATTATTGTATTTGCTCACACACAAAAAATACTCAAGGACTTCTCGACCATTACTGCGTACCCACACCAAGTCGTAATATTTCTTACAACATAAATCACACGAGTCGCACAACTCCAGCAGCTGTGTGAAGTCCTGGCTCTTCCCTCCTCCAGTGACGCTCCTCTCACAAAACTTACTCTTCTTAATTTATTCCAGCTTCCACGCTCAACCTCCAAAACGTCTTTTCTCTACATAAAAAACTTTCAGGGACTTGATAGGGTCGAGGGAGAGAGAAATAAAGACAAATGCAGCATAATATGACCGTTTATTAACTACATTTCGCCCACATAGTGGGCTTTATCAAGTCACAGATCTGCTTGTGACTTGGTAAAGCCCACTGTGTGGGCGAAACATTTTCAGTAAAGTATCGCACTATATTACATTTGTGCCTATTTTTCCATCGTGTCGATATTTTATACCATTTATCTCCATCGAGGAAGAGTGTGCCTCATCTTGTAACTAGCGCCCACTAGCTGGGTAACTGCTGCATAATAAAGCTAATAACTAACTAGAGGAGTCACAGGGACATCAGGAAATATTTCCTCAGCCTTGAGGGGTCAAAAGTAGAATGACATGCACGAAGTAATAATGAAGCAGGCTCTATACACAGTTTTAAGAATAGGTATGACGGGGACCACTAGACTAGGGGGAACACATCACGCAAGATGAAGAAATTTCTTCAGTGTTGGAAAGCTCTAAACTCAAAGGAGTTATATAGTGCCTGGAGAATGGGTGTCATTTAAATTTGATCCAAGGAAGCAATAAATTCAATTGGATCAAGAGCCTCTCACCAGCATTAAGGCACCCACACTCCTTGAAAGGTAACGGCAAGACTAAGGGCCAAGACCTGAGACTAACCTTGCAGCCACAAGTAGGTAAACGCGCGCGCGCGCTGTCCAGGAGCTGTTTCTCGACCCCTGCAATTACAAATAGGTGAAACACATACACGCACACGGTCCAGGAGCTGTGTCACGACCCCTGCAACTACAAATAGGTGAGTACACACACACACACGGTCCAGGAGCTGTGTCACGACCCCTGCAACTACAAATAGGTGAAACACATACACACACACGGTCCAGGAGCTGTGTCACGACCCCTGTGCGAGGGCACAGCTCAATATAAAAGCAAAATATTTTCCGTAAATAAGATAGTCAGGTAATGATAATGTGGGTCAAAAATACTGCCAAAAATCTACTATTAAAGACGCACAATATTGACCTAAATTATTGATGTTTATAATAAACATCGTATGTCAAAAATTAATTAAATAAGTGCTTTGTTTCAGAAATTAGAATATATGGGAAGCGTTAAATCTGTAGGGATCACACTGCGCTTGGGATCCAAGGAAGGAGGGGGAGGGCTGCGCAAATTCCTTGGATGGCAGGTGACAGATTCACTGCGCTACTCTGAGAAAACTTCCCATGCTTCAGTTGCTGCCTTGCAACATTGCACAGCTCCTGATGACGCACTCAGAAGTGTGAAAGTACTTGACCTAAAGATTTCCACCCCCGTGGCTTGTCTTGCATAATATATAATATATATATATATATATATATATATATATATATATATATATATATATATATATATATATATATATATATATATATATATCCCACACACAGTCAAAAATAAAAAAAAAGATAAAATTTACAACTAATAAAAGCAAGGAACATAAATACTCAACACAAATACTATCATACTAAGTTAAAATAAGTGGCAACAATTAAGAGCCTCATTCCCCTTCTGGAAGGTAACACGGGAAGAAGGACCGGATCCAGTTATTTATTCTTAGGAAATGCTAAACAGAGCGTGATAGGTACTGGAAGGTACTTAGGTCGGATCTGAAAGATCTTGCTTGTGTTCTAAGCAGTTATATTCTTAGATCATGGCATCACTCCTGTATAACACTTTCATGGATAACTCATTAATGTGTTTTGCTTAGTAACTTTAAATGAAAACATCACGGTTGACAACTCTGGAAGGAAGAGTCTGTTGGAAATTTTCACGTTCACACAAACTTGGTCGTTGTTGGCAGGTAATGTGGGAGTTGGTGAGGAGCCTGTCATAACCCTGCCAGCTGGTGTACAGATTGGTGAGGAGGGAGGGGAGCTAGGGGGGTGCATAGGGGGGGGAAGGAGAGCAAGAACACCTATTTGCAGTTACAGGAATAGAGCAAGGCTAGCGGTGTTACCGCTATTAGCAATATTATTGCTAATACTTGGAACTGAACTTTCCATTTATGCAACACATAATTGTCCACAAACAGGCAGGTACCTAATTTACTGCTAGGTGAATAGGTACAGCAGGTGTAAAGATATACTCGTACGTCTCGAGACTGAATCAGCGACCTTTTGCTTGTGCACCTAATGCTCTGACTACAGAGCAGGAAGTCTAGTCTAAAGAGAATTTTTGTTGCAAGTATCAAGTCACTGTTCGTAGTCTCCCCTTTACTGCTGATTTCCAGTGCACGATCGTACCTGCAAATAAAACTGTGTATACACCTCGCCACCCCTGTACCCCAAATAATTTTAATTTTGATTTTAATTTTAATGGGCTGATGAGGAAGCAATATTTACTAGAACTACTGGAAACGTATGACAATATGTATGAACACTGGGAACGTATGACAATATGTATGAACACTGGGAGCGTATGACAATATGTATGAACACTGAGAACGTTTGACAATATGTATGAACACTGGGAACGTATGACAATATGTATGAACACTGGAAACGTATGACAATCTGTATGAACACTGAGAACGTATGACAATATGTATGAACACTGGGAACGTATGACAATATGTATGAACACTGGAAACGTATGACAATATGTATGAACACTGGAAACGTATGACAATCTGTATGAACACTGAGAACGTTTGACAATATGTATGAACACTGGGAACGTATGACAATATGTATGAACACTGGAAACGTATGACAATCTGTATGAACACTGAGAACGTATGACAATATGTATGAACACTGGGAACGTATGACAATATGTATGAACACTGAGAACGTATGGCAATATGTATGAACACTGGGAGCGTATGACAATATGTATGAACACTGGAAACGTATGACAATCTGTATGAACACTGAGAACGTATGACAATATGTATGAACACTGGGAGCGTATGACAATATGAATGAACACTTGGAACGTTTGACAATATGTATGAACACTGGGAGCGTATGACAATATGTATGAACACTGAGAACGTATGACAATATGTATGAACACTGGGAACGTATGACAATCTGTATGAACACTGGGAACGTATGACAATACATATGAACACTGGGAACGTATAACAGTATGTATGAACACAGCTAATCTATCAACGTTAGTATTTGCTCTGCGATACGCTGAACCCGTGAATTATTGAGTACATTATTATTATAGCTAGGAGAAAGAGCCTAGTCAGTAACAGTTAAACAACACCAGGGGAACTGGAGGTAAACATTTTCGATCCAAAAAAGGGGAGGGCGAGCCCAGTTCCTTGCACTGAGAACCCTTCACCATAAGAAACCGTCCAAAAGAGGATTACTCAGCGCAGGGAATGAATTATAACATTCATGGGGAGCACTAAACTCGTAGGGATTATACGGAATGGGAGGAAATAAGGTTCGATCCAATGAAAGGGAAAATACATTTAGTCTTGGTTCGCACACTGCAACAATACCAGAGGGAGAGAGGCTAGTCTGACGGTGCTGGTCGTCGACAGTGCTGTAGAAGAGATGTGTTGAACTGCACCTTGGCGAAGCACAGCTGGATGAAGTCCAGGATGCATGAGCAGAGTCCAGACCCTACACTAGTTCTCGAGAAGTCACATTTCCAACCAAGGATAAGTTCCAGACGGCCTCAAGCACCAATAATCCCAGTACAGTCGCATACGGACCGGGATACCAGTTACAGAGACTGAGGAAGAGTTTTATCAACTAGACTGTAACTATAAGGGGAATTACCAATAACCCCTGGCTGTCTTCAAGAAGGCACTGGTCAGTAACTGACCAGTCGGGCTGTGGTTCGTACGTCAGTTTGCGTGCGGCCAGCAGTAACAGCCTGGTTGATCAGGCCCTGATCCACGACGAGGCCTGGTCTCAGACCGTGCCGCGGGGGCGTTGATCCCCGAAAATCTCTCTAAATATACTCCAGGTATACGATTATAACTATTCACGTAACTACAAACAAGAAACAAGAACAAATAATTACGTAAGCGCTTCAGTGTACAAATTTACTTTTTTAAAATGGTATTTCTGCTCCGCCACTGCATAATTCCAGTAGCGTCAGCTCACCCAGCCATAGATAAAATTTGTGCCAGTCCTCGCGTCATTAAGCTACAGTCTCGAGCGCCCTGTGAGGGAAGGGAAACTGAGAAAGCTCTGGCATCATTATGCTTTCTCCTGGGCACCCAGTGGAGTCAGGGGAGTCCTGGCATCATTATGCTACAGTTCTGGGCGACCAGAGAAGCACCACCATATATACAGTTGCAGCAGGCTTACGTCTGAAAGGAAAATGCCAAGATATATGTTTTCCAAAAGGAAGCGGCCAGCGCCGGGAAGTTTATTACAGCCCAAGGAGCGGGTCCGCCTCCACTTGCTGAAAAGGATCTTCTTGTATGTGTGTATATTATGTGAAGAGATGCAAGGGCAGACAGGCAAGGCAATATAAGGGAAGAAACAGCAGAACTGAGTGAGGTCGTCAACTAAAATGTGTGAACCAGAAATGTTATACGAGGATATATACATCGAGAAGTGTATCTCGTTGTATATTTCGGTATATTCCTGCATGGGATCAAATTTGAATATCATTTCTCAGGCGCTTTATTTACACAGAGACCTGTATCTCGGTTATATGCAATTTAATTTTAATCCCGGTTTTAGGGATTAAAATATACTTGGTAGATAAAAACTTGTAGCACTGCAACATGAAGCAACGAGCATGTTGCTCATGCCAGGAGGCGGACAACAACACTACACTCACGACCCCTCACCCATCTCTTAGCAAGTTCCAAGTGCTTAACAAAACTGTGTGAATTAGTTGCCTTTTAAAATTCTTTAATATTTTCCTGCATTTTTCGTGCCGGCCACATCTCCCGTGGCCGTGTCAAGAACACAAAGGTTGCGGCCAGTTTTTCCCAGGTGCACTTTAAGAGAGAGAGAGAGAGAGAGAGAGAGAGAGAGAGAGAGAGAGAGAGAGAGAGAGAGAGAGAGAGAGAGAGAGAGAGAGAGAGAGAGAGAGAGAGAGAGAGAGAGAGACAGACAGACAGAGACAGACAGAGACAGAGAGACAGAGAGAGGGAGAGACAGAGAGACAGAGAAGAGACAGAGAGACAGGAGAGAGACAGAGAGACAGAGACAGAGACAGAGACAGAGAGAGAGAGAGAGAGAGAGAGAGAGAGACAAAGAGAGACAAGAGAGAGAGACAGAGAGAGGCAGAGAGAGAGAGAGCAGACAGAGAGACAGAGACAGACAGAGAGACAGACGGACAGAGAGACAGAGAGACAGAGACAGAGAGACAGAGAGAGAGAGAGAGAGAGAGAGAGAGAGAGAGAGAGAGAGAGAGAGAGAGAGAGAGAGAGAGAGAGAGAGAGAGAGAGAGAGAGAGAGACAGAGAGAGAGAGTGTTACTTGCTGAACAAATAATTTACACTAGTTATTTAATTACTAACTTATTAACAGGGCCTTGTTATAATGTCATATTTAATATAACTTTTTTCAGTTTCAACTGGAACTTACGGTACGGTTCACAACCTTTCATTTATTCTTTATTATCTTTCATTTATTACTTACAAAATCAAAACCCTCAAAGAAGTTTATTTGTGGTCATATATATTTTTTGACTAACTTGACTCTGGTAACTAACATCAGCTGAGTTCTCCTAATATCACATTATGTTGGAAAGCTCTTAATCACCACATTAACACAGCTAAGTAACAATACTATATTACTAACGGGACTTTTAAAATATCCATATATAAAACATATAGGACTATATAGACAAACTCAATGGTAGGGTCACTAAGGACAGAATTCTGAGTCGCTTTAAATACAGGTTGGACGGGAATATGAGTGGGTGTGGGTTAGACCTGCCTAGCATGGGTCAGTAGCCCTACTGCAGTGTTATATTGAGGGTGGACTACTCACCCCAAAACTACCACTAGTGTTTCTAGCATTGTATTCACCTGTATTCCGTTGAAGACTGTGCGGGCGAAACATTGCAGCAATAAAGATACCCAAGTGTTGCACATGTCTTATTTATCATTCCTGTGTTCTTATATGTCGAGGCATGTGCATGACCACTCGAGCATGATGACACACTGCACACTCCTGAATCTCGGGAATACAGTGACTCAGGTCTAACATGGCAATGTTATAATGTAGTGGAGTACAAGTGTTCTTTATGACTGTGAGCGTCTCATTACAAACACTATTACAAGTTCCTTGTGACCATTTCATTTTTTTTTTTTATTCGCCGGTATTCTTCCGGCCCGGGTCTTTTCCAAGTAGTGGTGACCCGGCCTTGGCTCCCTATCTGGGGAGTGTCTCGAGACTTAAGTCTCCCATGGGAAGAGGTACAAGTACCTCCTCATCTTTGGGACCAAGTGTCCTCAGGCCTAGCCACATTCCCCGCCCTCACGGGGCTCGTAGGGAGAAGCTAGGCCTCTGGTCTGCCATCTGCCCCGCCCCAAAGGGGCTCGTGGGGATGGCAGTCTTGTGAGCTGCAGGTGGTAGCAAGCTCAGGCTCTCAACCCCATTTCATTGATTTACAGGTCATTAACAGGCAACCGGCGACATACAGAAGCAAAACAAGTGGTATGTATCTAAGTATTATTATTATCAGCTGTATCCATGTGAGAAATTCATCTTTACCAGCTAAATTTTAATTTGGCGAATTCGTTATATTACACTGCCTGTAATAGCGACTCCATAATGGCAAAAAAAAAAAAAAAATTAAAACCGAACATCTGAGTATTATTTACTTTTGTCTCGAGCCTTTATCCAACTTTCGCCATTTGTAAATTCTGATTTGTGTCACACTTGTTATTAAAGCAGGAATAATGTGATCTATGACGCTGAATTCCCAAGGGGTATCTTTTCAGCTGATTATATACACTCAAAAAACAATCAATATTTCTAATATAAAAAAGGCAAATTTTCCTACTCCTGACCTTTGTTATCTCGTCCTGTTTGTGATCCAGAGTCATGTCCATATTCATATATTCATTTATTTACAACACGGTACGGAGCACTAACATTTCCCAGCCATTCAAGACTTATGACGTTATTTGAACTAATTACTCTGTCATTTAGGTATATATACAAGAGTTGTGGCGGGCAGGGCTACCATTCTTTCTCACACACTGCCTCAGAGAGGCTCTCAGACATGAGAACAGACGAGGCCGTCCCGAGCCAACACTGATAACACCAAACTCACCTCCCAGACTTGGCGATAGTTTCACTTTCCAAGCAAAGTTTGTCAGAACAAGCTACCAACTTCACAACACTGAGTGCGATAAACCATCTCCAGAGAAAAATATGTCTATATTAGGTATGTATGGTTCATACAAAGACAGTGCAATATTCACTTCCTCGAAACTCCAGAAAAACATAAAAAATCAGGCTAGCCCCTCAAAGTCCACATATCAAAAATTCCATTACCATCAAGGAGTGTATCTAAAACTGCTTTTAAAAAATCTTGGCAACCAGCTTCTATCATAATTTTCCAGAGACGCTCCCGTAAGCCACAAATCTCTAAGTTAATGAACTGCAAAGTATAGCAGCACCGAAGAACCTCTCACGCCTAACCTACGTATATATAAGCATTTATTTGTATATATGTATATATATACATACACACACATTATAAATATAATATATATATATATATATATATATATATATAAAATATATATATATATAACACTATATATAATATATATATTATATATATATATATATATACACATATATATATATATATATAATATATATATATATATATATACACTATATATATAATATATATATATATATATATATATAATATATATATATATATATATATATATATATATATATATATATATATATATATAATATATATATATATATACTATATATATATAATATACACTATATATATATATATATAAATATATATATATATATACTATATAATATATATACACATATATAGTGTATATATATAGTGTATATATTCCTCTAAGAAAAAGGAGGAGTAGATGTAAAACAGAAAGAGACAGGCGCTCCCTTTACAGGCGACGGAAAAGAATAACAGAGCGGCTAAAAGAGGTCAATATATCTGAAATGCGTAGGGAGACACTGGTCAGAGAAATAGCAAGCATCGAACTTAAGCTAAAAGAATCCTTTAGGAGTCAGGAATCGCGGGAAGAACTAAAAGCCATAAATGAAATCGAAAGAAACCCAAAGTATTTCTTCTCCTATGCCAAATCAAAATCGAGAACAACGTCCAGTATTGGGCCCCTACTTAAACAAGATGGGTCCTACACAGATGACAACAAGGAAAAGAGTGAGCTACTCAAGTCCCAATATGACTCAGTTTTTAGCAAGCCGCTAAACCAGACTGAGAGTCGAAGATCAAAATGAATTTTTTATGAGAGAGCCACAAAATTTGATTAACACAAGCCTATCCGATGTTATCCTGACGCCAAATGACTTCGAACAGGCGATAAATGACATGCCCATGCACTCTGCCCCAGGGCCAGACTCATGGAACTCTGTGTTCATCAAGAACTGCAAGAAGCCCCTATCACGAGCCTTTTCCATCCTATGGAGAGGGAGCATGGACACGGGGGTCGTCCCACAGTTACTAAAAACAACAGACATAGCCCCATTTCCACAAAGGGGGCAGTAAAGCAACAGCAAAGAACTACAGACCAATAGCACTAACATCCCATATCATAAAAATCTTTGAAAGGGTCCTAAGAAGCAAGACCCACCACGCACTAGAAACCCATCAGTTACACAACCCAGGGCAACATGGGTTTAGAACAGGTCGCTCCTGTCTGTCTCAACTATTGGACCACTACGACAAGGTCCAAAAATGCACTAGAAGACAAAAAGAATGCAGATGTAATTATATACAGACTTTGCAAAAGCCTTCGACAAGTGTGACCATGGCGTAAAAGCGCACAAAAGCGTGCTAAAGGAATAACAGGAAAAGTCGGTCGATGGATCTATAATTTCCTCACTAACAGAACACAGAGATAGTCGTCAACAGAGTAAAGTCCGAGGCAGCTACGGTGAAAGCTCTGTTCCACAAGGCACAGTACTCGCTCCCTCTTGTTTTCCCCATCCTTATATCCGACATAGACAAGGATGTCAGCCACAGCACCGTGTCTTCCTTTGCAGATGACACCCGACTGCATGACAGTGTCTTCCTTGCAGGGCACTGCAAAGCTCCGGCAGACATCAACCAAATCTTTCAGTGGGCTGCAGAAAACAATAGAAGTTCAACGATGAGAAATTTCAATTACTCAATATGGTAAACATGAGGAAATTAAATCTTCATCAGAGTACAAAACAAATTCTGGCCACAAAATAGAGCGAAACACCACCCTCAAAGACCTGGGGGGTGATCATGTCGGAGGATCTCACCTTCAAGGACCATAACATTGTATCAATCGCAATCTGCTAGAAAAAATGACCAGGATGGATAATGAGAACCTTCAAAACTAGGGAGGCCAAGCCCATGATGACACTCTTCAGGTCACTTGTTCTATCTAGGCTGGAATATTGCTGCACACTAACAGCACCTTTTCAAGGCAGGTGAAATTGCCGACCTAGAAAATGTACAGAGAACTTTCACGGCGCGGATAACGGAGATTAAAACACCTCAATTATTGGGAGCGCTTGAGGTTTCCTAAACCTGTATTCCCTGGAACGCAGGAGGGAGAGATACATGATTATATACACCTGGAAAATCCAGAGGGACTAGTACCGAACTTTCACACGAAAATCACCCACTACGAAAAGCAAAAAGACTTGGCAGACGATGCACCATCCCCCCAATGAAAAGCAGGGGTGTCCCCTAGCACGTTAAGAGACCATAACAATAAGTGTCAGGGGCCCGAGACTGTTCAACTGCCTCCCAGCACACATAAGGGGGATTACCAACAGACCCCTGGCAGTCTTCAGCTGGCACTGGACAAGCACCTAAAGTCAGTTCCGGGTCAGCCGGGCTGTGGCTCGTATGTTGGTTTGCGTGCAGCCAGCAGCAACAGCCTGGTTGATCAGGCTCTGATCCACCAGGAGGCCTGGTCTCAGACCGGGCCGCGGGGCGTTGACCCCCGGAACTCTCTCCAGGTAAACTCCAGGTATATATATTATATATATATATATATATATAAATATATATATAGTGTAATATATATATATATATATATATATATATATATAGTGTATATATATATATAGAATATATATATATATATATATATATATATATATATATATATATATATATATATATAGTGTATATATATATATATATAGTGTATATATATATATATATATATATATATATATATATATATATATAGTGTATATATATATATATTATATATATATATATATATAGTGTGTATATATATATATATAATATCTATATATATATATATATAGTGTATATATATATATAATATTATATAATATATATATATATATATATATATATATATATGGTGTATATATATATATATTAAAATGTATATATAATATATATATATATATATATATATATATATATAATACATATATATAAATATAGTGTAATATATATATATATATATAAATATAATATATTATATATATGGAGGTTTTAGAGTGGGTAGGGGAGTGTAGATCAGGTGTTTACATTGAAGCATATATGTGAACAGTATTTAGATAAAGATAGGGAAGTTTTTATTGCATTTATGGATTTAGAAAAGGCATATGATAGAGTGGAAAGAGGAGCAATGTGGCAGATGTTGCAAGTATATGGAATAGGTGTAAGTTATTAAATGCTGTAAAGAGTTTTTATGAGGATAGTGAGGCTCAGGTTAGGTGTGTAGAAGAGAGGGTAGACTACTTCCCGGTAAAAGTAGGTCTTAGACAGGGATGTGTAATGTCACCATGGTTGTTTAATATATTTATAGATGGGGTTGTAAAGGAAGTAAATGCTAGGGTGTTTGGGAGAGGGGTGGGATTAAATTATGGGGAATCAAATTCAAAATGGGAATTGACACAGTTACTTTTTGCTGATGATACTGTGCTTATGGGAGATTCTAAAGAAAAATTGCAAAGGTTAGTGGATGAGTTTGGGAATGTGTGTAAAGGTAGAAAGTTGAAAATGAACATAGAAAAGAGTAAGGTGATGAGGGTGTCAAATGATTAAGATAAAGAAAAATTGGATATCAAATTGGGGAGGAGGAGTATGGAAGAAGTGAATGTTTTCAGATACTTGGGAGTTGACGTGTCGGCGGATGGATTTATGAAGGATGAGTTTAATCATAGAATTGATGAGGGAAAAAAGGTGAGTGGTGCGTTGAGGTATATGTGGAGTCAAAAAACGTTATCTATGGAGGCAAAGAAGGGAATGTATGAAAGTATAGTAGTACCAACACTCTTATATGGGTGTGAAGCTTGGGTGGTAAATGCAGCAGCGAGGAGACGGTTGGAGGCAGCGGAGATGTCCTGTTTAAGGGCAATGTGTGGTGTAAAATATTATGCAGAAAATTCGGAGTGTGGAAATTAGGAGAAGGTGTGGAGTTAATAAAAAGTATTAGTCAGAGGGCAGAAGAGGGTTTGTTGAGGTGGTTTGGTCATTTAGAGAGAATGGATCACAGTAGAATGACATGGAAAGCATATAAATCTATAGGGGAAGGAAGGCGGGGTAGGGGTCGTCCTCGAAAGGGTTGGAGAGAGGGGGTAAAGGAGGTTTTGTGGTAAGGGCTTGGACTTCCAGCAAGCGTGCGTGAGCGTGTTAGATAGGAGTGAATGGAGACGAATGGTACTTGGACCTGACGATCTGTTGGAGTGTGAGCAGGGTAATATTTAGTGAAGGGATTCAGGGAAACCGGTTATTTTCATATATCGGACTTGAGTCCTGGAAATGGGAAGTACAATGCCTGCACTTTAAAGGAGGGGTTTGGATATTGGCAGTTTGGAGGATATGTTGTGTATCTTTATATGTTTATGCTTCTAGACTGTTGTATTCTGGGCACCTCTGCAAAAACAGTGATAATGTGCGAGTGTGGTGAAAGTGTTGAATGATGATGAAAGTATTTTCTTTTTGGGGATTTTCTTTCTTTTTTGGGTCACCCTGCCCCGGTGGGAGACGGCCGACTTGTTGAAAAAAAAAAAAAAAAAAAAAAATATATATATATATATATATATATATAATATATATATATATGTATATATATAATATAAATATTACAGACATTACGACATAATGTACGACAAGCACTGAAGTTTCGTCTCACTATAGTCTGGCAAGCCAGTCATACTAATTTTAATGAAGTAACAACAGGAGAAAATCTACTCCATAATGATTGTGTAGTGTAAGTTTATAGTTTAAAAGAGAACTTGACGCAACATAACTTACATTCAGGAGTCGAACTTGGGCAAGTATGTGTTACATTAAGTTGACACTTCTATACAGTACTTAGTTGGAGGCCTGTGCCACGACACAGGTACGTACGTGCACTCCTGAGCGCGCCTTACGTGGGCACGTATGCACGTGTGCAGGTGAGTGGGCGTGCAGCACAACAGAGGCACCACCTACCGTGCAGCACGACACTGGCACCACATACCGTGCAGCACGACACTGGCACCACATACCGTGCAGCACGACACTAGCACCACCTACCGTGCAGCACGGCACAGGCACCACCTACCTTGCAGCACGGCACAAGCACCACCTACCGTGCAGCACGACACTGGCACCACCTACCGTGCAGCACGACACAAGCATAACCTATCGTGCATCACTACAAAGGCACCACCTACCGTGCAGCACGACACAAGCACCACCTACCATGCAGCACTACACAGGCACCACCTACCGTGCAGCACGACACAAGCATAACCTATCGTGCATCACTACAAAGGCACCACCTACCGTGCAGCACGGCACAAGCACCACCTACCGTGCAGCACGACACTGGCACCACCTACCGTGCAGCACGACACAAGCATAACCTATCGTGCATCACTACAAAGGCACCACCTACCATGCAGCACTACACAGGCACCACCTACCGTGCAGCACGACACTGGCACCACCTACCGTGCAGCAGGACAAGTACCACCTACCATGCAGCACTACACAGGCACCACCTACCGTGCAGCACGACACAAGCACCACCTACCATGCAGCACGACACTGGCACCACATACCGTGCAGCACGACACTGGCACCACCTACCGTGCAGCACTACACTGGCACCACCTACCGTGTAGCACGACACTGGCACCTCCTACCGTGTAGCACGACACAGACACCATCTACCGTGCAGCACGACACAGGCACCTCCTACCGTGTAGCACGACACTGGCACCATCTACCGTGCAGCACGACACAGGCACCATCTACCGTGCAGCACGACGCAGGCACCTCCTACCGTGTAGCACGACACTGGCACCATTTACCGTGTAGCACGACACAGGCACAATCTACCGTGCAACACGACACAGGCACCTCCTACCGTGAAGCACGACACTGGCACCATCTACCGTGCAGCACGACACAGGCACCATCTACCGTGCAGCACGACACAGGCACCTCCTACCTTGTAGCACGACACTGGCACCATCTACCGTGCAGCACGACACAGGCACCATCTACCGTGCAGCACGACACTGGCACCTCCTACCGTGTAGCACGACACTGGCACCATCTACCGTGCAGCACGACACAGGCACCTCTTACCGTACAACACGACACTGGCACCACCTACCGTGCAGCACGACACAGGCACCATCTACCGTGCAGCACGACACAGGCACCACCTGTGAAGTACTACACAGACACCTCCTACCGTGCAGCACGACAATGGCATCACCTACCGTACAACACGACACTGGCACCACCTACCGTGCAGCACGACACAATCACCATCTACCGTGCAGCGCGACAAGCACCACCTACTGTGCAGCACGGCACAAGCACCATCTACCGTGCAGCACGACACAGGCACCATCTACCGTGCAGCACTATACTGGCACCACCTACCGTGCAGCGCGACACAAGCACCACCTACCGTGCAGCACTAGAGGCACCTTCTACCGTGCAGCGCTACACAGGTACCATCTACCGTGCAGCACTACACAGGCACCACCTACCGTGCAGCACGACACTGGCACCACCTACCGTGCAGCACGACACAAGCATAACCTATCGTGCATCACTACAAAGGCGCCACCTACCGTGCAGCACGATATAAGCACCACTACACAGGCGCCACCTACCGCGCAGCACGACACTGGCACCACCTACCGTGCAGTAGGACAAGTACCACCTACCGTGCAGTGCTTCACAGGCACCACCTACCGTGCAGCACGACACAGGCGCCACCTACCGTGCAGCACGACACAGGCGCCACCTACCGTACTGCACTACAAAAGGACCACCTACCGTGCAGCACTTCACAGGCACCACCTACCGTGCAGCACTACACAGGCACCACCTACCGTGCACCACGACACAAGCACCACCTACCGTGCAGCACTTCACAGGCACCACCTACTGTGCAGCACGACAAAAGCATCACCTACCGTGCAGCACTTCACAAGCACCACCTACCGTGCAGCACGACACAAGCATCACCTACCGTGCAGCACTTCACAGGCACCACTTACCGTGCAGCACGACACAAGCATCACCTACCGTGCAGCACTTCACAGGCACCACCTACCGTGCAGCACGACACAGGCATCACCTACCGTGCAGCACAACACAAGCATCACCTACCGTGCAGCACGACACAAGCACCACCTACCGTGCAGCACGACACAGGCACCACCTACCGTGCAGCACGACACAGGCATCACCTACCGTGCAGCACGACACAAGCATCACCTACCGTGCAGCACGACACAAGCACCACCTACCGTGCAGCACGACACAGGCATCACCTACCGTGCAGCACGACACAGGCATCACCTACCGTGCAGCACGACACAAGCACCACCTACCGTGCAGCACGACACAAGCACCACATACCGTGCAGCACGATACAAGCACCACCTACCGTGCACCGACACAAGCACCACCTACCGTGCAGCACGACACAAGCACCACCTACCGTGCACCACGACACAAGCACCACCTACCGTGCTGCACGACACAAGCACCACCTACCGTGCACCACGACACAAGCACCACCTACCGTGCACCACGACACAAGCACCACCTACCGTGCACCACGACACAAGCACCACCTACCGTGCACCACGACACAAGCACCACCTACCGTGCACCACGACACAAGCACCACCTACCGTGCACCACGACACAAGCACCACCTACCGTGCACCACGATACAAGCACCACCTACCGTGCACCACGATACAAGCACCATCTACCGTGCATCACGACACAAGCACCACCTACCGTGCACCACGACACAAGCACAACCTACCGTGCACCACGACACAAGCACCACCTACCGTGCACCACGACACAAGCACCACCTACCGTGCGCCACGACACAAGCACCACCTACCGTGCAGCACGATACAAGCACCACCTACCGTGCAGCACGATACAAGCACCATCTACCGTGCACCACGACACAAGCACCACCTACCGTGCAACACGATACAAGCACCACCTACCGTGCACCACGACACAAGCACCACCTACCGTGCACCACGACACAAGCACCACCTACCGTGCAGCACGATACAAGCACCACCTACCGTGCACCACGACACAAGCACCACCTACCGTGCACCACGACACAAGCACCACCTACCGTGCACCACGATACAAGCACCACCTACCGTGCACCACGACACAAGCACCACCTACCGTGCACCACGACACAAGCACCACCTACCGTTTCACCACGACACAAGCACCACCTACCGTGCACCACGACACAAGCACCACCTACCGTGCAGCACGATACAAGCACCACCTACCGTGCAGCACGATACAAGCACCACCTACCGTGCACCACGACACAAGCACCACCTACCGTGCAGCACGATACAAGCACCACCTACCGTGCACCACGACACAAGCACCACCTACCGTGCAGCACGATACAAGCACCACCTACCGTGCACCACGACACAAGCACCACCTACCGTGCACCACGACACAAGCACCACCTACCGTGCACCACGACACAAGCACCACCTACCGTGCAGCACGATACAAGCACCACCTACCGTGCAGCACGATACAAGCACCACCTACCGTGCACCACGACACAAGCACCACCTACCGTGCAGCACGATACAAGCACCACCTACCGTGCTGGCACCTCAGGCACTTGTGGCGCCTCAACTCACCTAGCTTGTCCTCTCTCGACCCAACGTATCACACCGCACTTACAATATATTGCTCTTCCTTCATTCCTTCCATCAGTTTTTTGGTTAATGAAGTTTAAAGCCTATCGACTACATGACTGACATTAAGGCTACATGTAATCTCTTCACCACCGGCCAAGAATACTTCGATTCAAATAAGGATTAAATTAATCCCCCCAGTGTATATTCATTGAAAGATATACACCTTTAGGTGTATATATCCCGCAATGATTATTAAATAATGTGTGTCTTAGTCATACTCACTTTCTTCTCAACTGCCTTAAAAATAAGAGGCTATGGGCGTATTCTTATGTTTCTCGTACGCCAGGCAGCATTAAAAACCATTTTTAATTTTGGCTTTGAGATGAAGTTAATGAGGCTATGTTACTGTTGTAGTGAGCGGGAAGCGCTAAACATGCACGGGTCATACAGCATATGGAGGTTATTAATCCTCTAATAGTATGAACATTTGGGGAGAATCTTTGGTGATAACATTAATATAAGTTATTTGTCAACTTTTATAGTGCTGTCATCAGTGTAACATTAGTCAATTATTCACATCACAACAAACGGGTAGATGTGTAAGAAACATGGCCGATATTTGGGTATCTGTGTTTTCCAAACCTTTCGCCTACTCAGCAGGTTTCTTCAGACTGAAAAAGCAGTAGCAAGGTGAATGTGAGGTGATCAGTCACTCAGCCTTGAAGAAGTAAGTTTAAGATGGTCAGTCCCCCAGCCTTGATTAAGTAAGTTTGAAGTGGTCAGTCCCTTAACCTTGATGAAGTAAGCTTAAAGTGGTCAGTTCCTCGGCTTTAAAGAAGTACTCGTAGGTTTGAGGTGGTCAATCCTTCAGCCTTGAAAAAGAACTGAGTTTGAGGCTGTCAGTCCCTTATCCTTAAAGTTCTGAAACTTTGAGGTGGTCAGTCCCTCAGCCTTTGCGTGCACTGAGGCAGAGGGAGCTGGGATTATGGGGATTTGTCTCAAATCATGGTGTCGGCATCTCATGCACCTACCAACCCATCTGGGGAATGGGAGGTAATCAGGTTAGATACAAGGAAATAGTAGCTCCAATCCCTTGGATCAGGAGGTTTTTGAAGACTGAATTATCGATAATTGGTAAGTCTCCTACCACCTGCCGCCCCTCTTCACCCAACAGTAAATAGGTGCCTGGCTGTTAGATTAAATTATTATTACGAGGGTCATTAAGCCTAGTGACTGAAGGAGGGTCATTAAACCTAGTGACTGCAGGAGGATCATTAAGCCTAGTGACTGCAGGAGTGTCAGTAAGCCTAGTGACTGCAGGAGGGTCATTAAGCCTAGTGACTACAGGAGGGTCATTAAGCCTAGTGACTGCAGGAGGGTCATTAAGCCGAGTGACTGCAGGAGGGTCATTAAACCTAGGGATTGCAGGAGGGTCATTAAACTTAATGACTGCAGGAGGGTCGTTAAACCCAGTGACTGCAGTAGGGTCATTAAGCCTAGTGACTGAAGGAGGGTCATTAAACCTAGTGAATGCAAGAGGGTTAAGCCTAGTGGCTGCAGGTGGGTCTTAATATAAACCTAGTGACTGCAGGAGGGTCATGAAGCCTAGTGACTTCATAAGGTCATTAAGCCTAGTGACTGCAGAAGAGTCATGAAGCCTAGTGACTGAACTAGGGTCATTAAGTCTAGTGACTGAACAAGGGTCATTAAGCCTAGTGACTGAACAAGGACTGCACAAGGGTCATTAAGCCTAATAACTGAACAAGGATTGCACAAGGGTCATTAAGCCTAGTGACTGACCAAGGGTCATTAAGCCTAGTGACTGACCAAGGGTCATTAAGCCTGGTGACTGACCAAGGGTCATTAAGCCTGGTGACTGCACAAGGATCATTGCAGCCTTCTTTTATCTGCACTGAGAGATATTCATCTCATGGTGAATATTTTGATAATATACACACACCTCACGATGCATATACGGCGGAAACTTATTTAAATAACATACATGCGATATTGTTAAAATATATTATTACATGGTCTATTATTAGTTGCTAGTGATTCAAGTGGTCTAATTTATCGTAGGTTAGGGAAACCAGGTTATGTTTCTTGTCAGGTGACCTGGTTTTACATGGTGAAGAGCGCTGTCGGCGACCAGTATTAGTGATGTTCTGTACGTGTTTATAATGTATTAATGAGGGTTGAGTGGCAAACAGCAGAGGCTCCACCGGCGACAACACACTCCTTCCTGACGCCTACTTAACTTCTCACATGATACACACGATCCTGCCAGATAAAAGTATAGTGCTGTATTAGTTTTTAACAGAAAAATAGTGAAGACTTTTACATTTCTCACTCAATAAAGAACTAAAAGATTACCATTAGGTAAAATAAATTACCTGAAACATAAACAAGGTGACCAATTTTAGTTAATGCTTGCATTAATTGAATTAAGAATGGGGGGGGGGCTACAGTTCAACTGGCGTTCCACTATACTACTCTCTAAGCAAATTTTTATATTTAAGAAGCTAATAGCGGAACTTAAAGTAGTAAACAGGAGGCGGCATCTTTGGATAAATTACATCCTCTGAAGATGTATTCGTAAACGTACGAAAACGCTTAGGTATTTTCTCCTCTTAATTTTTCACTGGTATTTGTTAATATGTTTTGATAATTTCTTTCCATAAATGTTTGGCTCTTAATGTTATTATTATTATCATTATTATTATTATTTCCAAGGATGATAATATTGCAAGTGTATTTCAGTTTACTCCTATTAATTAACCCTTTGAGGTCTGGTGTCTAGGTATCCGTATATTTCCGCTCTAACGTCCAGAGTATGGATATCAACGGTCTATAAACCACCCGAGTCTGTCACAAAATTCACTTCATTTGTGGTATTTTGATCATTTTTGGGTTCATAATTTAAACTGTTGGCTTGAATTGAACCTCCGATGGAGGCACTGTTTAAAAAATATGATATTCACATTATACAATTACACTAAATAATGTACTTTAACTCAGAAATGCAGAAAGTATTACCTACCTTGACTACCACTCCACTTGGTGTCAGGAGTGTCAGCAGCGCCTCTTGACAGATGTGCTGGCGAGATTGAAGAGGCTGACTTCAGTGGCCGAGCTGGACGAGAAAGTGGCTTTGCCAAGTCTCCTGGTTTAATGAGTTTTCCATGTAAAGGTTCAACAGGCTTTCGTACAATTGTGCCTACAAAACCAGAGCCAGGAGAGGTTTCCAGGAGGGGCTCAGGCGCAGGTCCTGGGCTGGCTGCGGCAACTAGGATAAGTAAGCAGAGAACGCGCATCATGGACGAGTAGCGTCCTGTGACCTTGATTGCTCCTTCTCAACTGTCACTTAACGCCAGTATATCCTGTATATATTGTTTACTGTGTCAGTAAATGCTTCCCTGCCCCTAACTTATCCAAGCTCTTCAATTGTTCACTTCTTGGTGTTATTAACTATTTAAGATTATACAATATACTGTAATTATTGGTAAATGCTATTCTGACTTTGCATTAGATTACTTTACAATAAAACAGCAGTTATAACATAAATTATATATATATATATTATATATATATATATATATATATATATATATATATATATATATATATATATATATATATATATATTTATATTATAGGTAGTAGGTTGGTAAACAGCAACCACAAAGGGAGGTACTATCGTCCTGCCAAGTGAGTGTAAAACGAAAGCCTGTAATTGTTTTACATGAAGTTAAAATTGCTGGTGTCTTTTGTCTGTCTCATAAACATGCAAGATTTAAGGTACGTCTTGTTACTTCTACTTACACTTAGATCACACTACACATACATGTACAAGCATATATATACACACCCCTCTCGGGTTTCTTCTATTTTCTTTCTAGTTCCTGTTCTTGTTTATTTCCTCTTACCTCCATGGGGAAGTGGAACAGAATTCTTCCTCTGTAAGCCATGCGTGTTGTAAGAGGCCACTAAAATGCCAGGAGCAAGGGGCTAGTAACCCCCTTCTGTACATATTACAAAATGTAAAAGGAGAAACTTTCGTTTCTCTTTTTGGGCCACCCTGCCTCGATGGGATACGGCCGGTGTGTTGAAAGAGAAAGAAGATATATATATATATATAATATATTATATATATATATATTATATATATATATATATATATATATATTATATATATATATATATATTATACATACATATATATATATATATATATATATTATATATATATATATATTATATATGCGTGTGTGTGTGTGTGTGTGTGTGTACTCACCTAATTGTGGTTGCAGGGGCCGAGACTCAGCTCCTGGCCCCGCCTCTTCACTGATCGCTACTAGGTCCTCTCCCTCTCTGCCTTCCTGAGCTTTGTCATACCTCTTCTTAAAACTATGTATGGTTCCTGCCTCCACTACTTCACTTGCTAGGCTATTCCACTTCCTGACGACTCTATGACTGAAGAAATACTTCTAACGTCATTGTGACTCGTCTGAGTCTTCAGCTCGTGTGTGTGTGTGTGTGTGTGTGTGTGTGTGTGTGTGTGTGTGTGTGTGTGTGTGTGTGTGTGTGTGTGTGTGTGTGTGTGTGTGTGCGTGTGTGGTGTGTGTGTGTGTGTGTGTGTGTAGGGCCGAATAGGTAAAACTTGCGATTTTGGCTTAAATAGCAACGCTCTTCTTGCCGAATAAGGCAAGCAAAGATTTGTGTTTACATTCTAAACCTAACGAAAAAACATATTTCATTGTGTTTGTTTATTATTAAATTGCTGTAAATTTATGTAAAATATATTTAGTTGGATTAGGCTAAATTAAATTCCGCTTGTTATAATAAGGTTAGATAAGTTTTCTAAGGTTCTTTCGGAACAGAATTATCAATTTTTACATTAACATAAATAACAAAAAATATCTTTAAACGTATAAGAGAAAATTTTAGAAAGGACGTAATATTAAATGAGTTCTTGCTAACTGACCACTTTTACTTATTCGTCACGACACATACACCAAACTGCGGCTAGCCGAGATTAGATCCTGCGACACATTCTCTCACCTCAAGAGACAAAACAACGTTCACATTGCCTTAACCATTTAACCAGCGATCCTTCAAAGATCATACATCAAGCAGAGCTACGTGTTGTTCATGATCTGATCAATACCACTTGTTTTGTGGTTTCATTAACATATATATATATATATAAATATATATATATATATATATATATATATATATATATATAAAATATATTATATATAAATATATATATATATATTTTACATATATATAATATATATAATATATATATATATATATAATATATATATATATATATATAATATATATATATATATATTATATATATATATATATATATATATAATATAATATGCAAAACAACCACCTCTGAAAGAATAGAGAAATTCCAAGCGCTTTCGTGACTACTCACATTATCAAGGAACTATGAAAGTAAAGCATCCAAGGAAGGTATATAAGGGGGTCTGGCCAACACCTCACTATCAGATCCCACAACGGTTAAACACCTGATGCGCGCCGGCCCAACTGGACAGGACCTTTGCACAACCACCAACAAACTATTCTACCCAAGAAAATTTTTTAAATTATTATTTGTCCAGTGTATTATTAAATTCTTCCCAAATTCTATTAATTATAAATGAATCTAATTTATATAAACCGAAGGAAATATTCATATTATTGTCAAAACTGCTTTTTATGAAACAAGATTCAATTATATTCCTGTCGACCATGGACTTGCTTGATACTACTTTCTCAACTTTTTGAAAATCAATTGGATGGTTAAAATCTCTTACATGAATAAATAGAGCATTGGAATCTTGTCCAGTTCTAATGCCATATTTTTTATTTATTATCACAGTGGCCGATTCCCACCAAGGCAGGGTGGCCCGAAAAAGAAAAACTTTCACCATCATTCACTCCATCACTGTCTTGGCAGAAGGGTGCTTTACACACATTTTTTAAAACTGCAACTTAACACCCCCCCTTCAAGTGCGCACGTACTTCCCATCCCCAGGCCCAAAGTCCCCCCCCGGTTTTCCCCCTGAACCCCCTTCATAAATTTTTACTTTGCTAAAATCCAACAGCACGCAATTTAAAAACCATTTGGTCTCCATTCCTCCACCAAACATGCTCAGCATCCCTGCTGGAAGCCCAAAGGGCCCCCTCGCACACAAAACCTCTTTACCCCCTCCCTAACCCTTTTCCCTGGGCCGACCCCTCCCCCCCCTTCCTTTCCAACAGCTGATCACTCTTGAAATTTTTCTGTTTTGCTCCTTTCTCTCCAATGCCCCCAACCCCACTCAACAACCCTTCCTCCCCTGGACAACTTTTTTGGTAACCCGCACCTACTCCTAATTCCAAACTACGAATTTCTGCTTAAATATTCACACCACAATTGCTCTCAACATACATCCCCACTGCCTCCAGCCTTCTCCCGCTGCAACATTCATCACCCACGCTTTTACACCCAAAAAAGAGCGTTGTAAAACTATACTCTCTTACATTTCCCCCCTTTGCTTCCCAAGGCAAAGTTCTTTGTCTCCACAGACCCAAGGCACCACTCACCCTTTTCCCCCCATCAATTCTTGATTTTGCTCATCTTTTTTAGACCCATCCGCGGGCACGTCCACTCCCAAATATCTGAATACATTCACCTCCTCCATACTCTCTCCCCCAATCTGTATCCAACTTTCTCACCAATCTTTTTGTTATCCTCATAACCTTACTCTTTCCGTATTCACTTTCAATTTTCTCTTTTTCACACCCTACCAAATTTATCCACCAATCCTGCAAAAATTTTCTTTTGAATCTCCAAGACCCAGGTCATCACAAAGAGCAACGTGACAACTCCCACTTTATGTGTGATTCTTTATTTATTTATTTTTTTATTTTTTTTATTTATTTTTATTACAATTGAGCAACATACAGAGGAAAAAAAAAAATTCAGGGAAAGAGCAGCATGCCAAAGCCCCTTTTCAGCATACATTCGGGCTGGCTTAAAATTAATTAAGATTTAAAAAGCAATGATGAAATCAAAATGATAAAAAATTATGTAAACAGATAATATAAAACACAAGTGAGTATTTCAAAACAGGTCAAGGTTGCATGATTGTTTACCCAGTCGTTGGAGAATTCTGTTAGGGATTTTTTTAAAAAAAATGTAAAGTTAGAGGGTTTTAGGTTTAAAATTTATGTGAAATTTTAATTTTGGGAAAAATTTAAGATAACAATTTTAAGGTTGATTTTTTCATATTTATTTGGTTTTGGGTGAGTAATGATCTTTTGAGAAGAGACTTAATTTATAAACAGGAGTGTTTCTTTTTTTTACAGGTAATGAATTCCCGATTTTAGGGCCTTTTTTGTGCATTTAGTTTTGCATAGTGTAGATGGACACGAGGAACATCAAAGAGTGATCTGTGCCTTGTGTATGGTCATGTGTTCTTTTTGAGGTTGGCAAGGAGATGTTTGAGGGGGGGGTTAATATCAAGTTAAGTGTTCTATGTATGTAATAGGTGCAGTAATAAGTATGGATGTTTTTTATGGTGAGTAGGTTTAGTGTATTGAATATTAGTGGAGTGTGCTGCCTGTAGTGAGAAAT
This sequence comes from Cherax quadricarinatus, assembly GCF_026875155.1. Lineage (NCBI taxonomy): Eukaryota > Metazoa > Arthropoda > Malacostraca > Decapoda > Parastacidae > Cherax > Cherax quadricarinatus. Next base: position 35,011,481 of record NC_069449.1, on the reverse strand, counting down.
TGTTATCATTCTAACTGCACCTTTTGTTGGGTAATTAGTGGTTTTGAGATGGTTAATTGTTGTTGAGCCCCATGCACAAATTCCATAGGTGAGATAGGGGTAAATAAGTGAGTGATAGGGGGCCCGGGAGGGCTGACGTGGACATAGTACCGTATCTTCGATAGTACCTACATCTTGGAAATTTTTTAGAAATTTTTGTATAGGGGTATAAAATTTGAGTTATTATCAAGTTGGGAAATCCTAAAAATTTTTTCCCCTGTTAGTTTTGTGATAGGTCCGTTTATCATTAGTTAAGAGGGACATCTGTACTTTTTACAAACTGAATGAAGTAGGTTTTTGTAATTTTTATGTAAGTTTGTTACCCTCATCCGGGAGATTTTTTTTGAATTTTGGTATTTACAGTATTGGCTACGTGACGGGGGTTGGGGGGGAAAAGACGTATGTATGTCATCTGCAAAATGGGGGGTTTGAGAAATTGCGAACATTTGGTAGGTCATTTTGTATAGAGAAAGAAAAAGGGGGCCAAGGACACTTCCCCTGTGGGACACCAAAATTTAAATTTTGGTTGTGCAGAAGAGTTTGCCCCATTTGCGTACACTATTGTTTCTGTTCTGAGGAGACTTAGGTAGTTAGGGAGTCCCCCTCAATACCATAGTGTGACAATTTACGTGAGCAAGCAGGGCCCAACTGTATCAAAAGTTTACGTAAGTCAATGAAGATCCCCATGGGACTTCTTTTTTCTCTTTTGCGGGGTTATATATTTTCTAGCATGTGTAAAAGCACATTATATTTTTATTGGCCTGAATCCAAATTGGGGGGGGTTTGAGATTTTTTGGGGAGAAAAGGTAGGATAAATTTTTTAAAAATTAATTTTTCGAAATTTTGAGAGAGGGGGTAAGTTGGATATTGGCCCTATAGTTTTTAACCTTTTTTGTCCCCCCGGGTGGGGTACCCTTGCATTTTTATATGTAGGGAAGGGGGAGGGTTCAATGGTTTGTTAAAGATGTTGCAAGATGGGATAGCACTTGTGAAACCCCTTTTTTTGTAAAAACTCCACGCCTCTTGCCAAACCCTCGCATTTTCCTTACAACCCCATCATAAATAAATAAACAACCCCGGTGACATCACACATCCTGTCTAAGGCCACTTTTTTTCTGGGAAATAATTTTGCTCTTTCCCCACATACTCTAACTTGAGCCTCACTATCCTCACTATCATTAAAAAAAGGAGAGGGATTATTAAATGGAGAGTTGAGATTGGGAAAATGGAGGGAATATTTTGAGGGTTGTTAAATGTTTTTGAAGAAAGGGGAACTTATTTTCGTGTATAGGGGAAGAGGGAAAAACATCTTTTAGGGGTGAGGGAAAAGCCAGTTTGAGTGTGGGGGGAAAGTTTTGGAGGGATAGGTAAAAAGAAAGGGGAAGGCAGCCGGGGTTGATGGGGTAAAGTAGAAAAGTTAAAAGCGGGGGGGATAAAGTTTTGGGGTGGGGTTTGGGGCAAAATTTAATAAATTAGGAAGAGGGAAGGTACCTAGGGGTTGGGAAGAGAAAGCATATTCCTTTGTATAAAAGGGAAAGGGGATAAAAAAGAGTCAAAAATTATAGGGGGTAAGTCTTTTTATATACCTGGCAAAGTGTATGGTAGATTTATTTTAAAAAATTTAAGAAAAGGGGAGAATAGGATAGCAAAAAACAAGGGGCTTTAGGAAGGTAGGGGGGTGTGGACCGGGGTTTTTACAGTGAAACTTAAGTGAACAGTATTTAGATAACCAAAGGGGGTTTTGGGAATTTAGGGTTTTTGGGAAAAGGCGTAGACAGGGGGGGATAGGGGCAATGGGGCAGATTTGCAGGTGGGGTGTAGGAGTAGGTTTACTGAAAGCATGAAAGTTTTTAGGGGGTCCCAATTTTTTTTTTTAAAATCTATTCGAGATTTTTACCAGATTAAAAAAACAAAATATAGCTTTAGAACGGGACAAGATTCCAAAGCTCTTTTATTCATGAAGAGATTTTAACCCAAACCAAATTGTTTTTTCAAAAAGTTTGGAAGTAGTATCAAGCAAGTCCATGGCACAGGAATATAATTGAATCTTGTTTCAAAAAAAGCGTTTTGACAAAAATAAAAAAATTTTTCCCTTTGGTTTTATAAATTAGTCCATTTATAATTAATAGAATTTGGGAAGAATTTTTAATCACTGGACAAATAAAAAATTTTTAAAATTTTCTTGGGGAGAATAGTTTTTTGGGGGGTTGTGCAAAGGACCGTCCCGTTGGGCCGGCGCGCATCAGGTTTAACCGTTTTGGGGTCTATAGTGAGGTGTTGGCCAGACCCCCCTTTTTATACCTTCCTTGGGTGCTTTACTTTCATATTTTCCCTTTATAAGGATATCACGAAAGCGCTGGAATTTTTCTATTCCTTTTAGAGTGGTTTTTTTGCATATTCTGAAAACACCTGTTTACTGTGATCTTATTGCATTTAATGGAACCCCAAATGTTCCGATAAACTTTCCCCCAATCATATTCTTTGCTTCACAGTTTTTTTTGGACGACAATCCCCCAAATTAAAAATTCGACTTAATTTTTTAAAAAATTGTTTAAATGAACAAATTGTGCCCAAATCCTTTTACCCAATATCTCCTTGAAAATGAAGATCGTCCTTTTTGAGATTTTAAAGAGAATTATTTTTTAAAACATTTGAAATAACTAAAATACAGGAGAAGGGAAACATTTAAAATATTTAGAAAAAAAAAAACTCTTTTAATCAGGGCCCTTCCACAGAATGGAAACACAGTATGTGGGTCATTTCTATAATAAACTCAGAAGAATTTGTAATGAACTCAGAGCAAAATACAAAGAAAATTAACATTTTAATTGAAAAAAGTGATTGGACAAAGCATGCTAATAAAATTTTGTAATAACTTATCAGATGAAATTTTAGACAAACAACAACTGCTGCCTAGGTTTGGCCTAATTTTTTGCAATTTAAAAAAAAACTTAATGATTTTGAAATTGCAAAAGCCTTTTTGTAATTTTGAAAAAAAATTTTTTATTTTTCCTCTATGAAATTAATATTAGTAAAGAAATGGTAACAGCTCTATTTAAAACCCAAAAATTCCCCAAAATTCCCTCAAGATTTTTAGTCTTATATACACTTAAAACAATAAAAAATTGCGCCCTTTCTAAAGCGACAAAATAAACAATAGTAATTATGAAAAAAAATTTACCAAGAAAAAATTAATAAACTCTTTGATAACTGAAACCTATTCTAAACTTAGGAAAAATCCAATAGAAAACTTAAAAAGCAATTTTAATAAAAAATAAAACTTTTACTGAAAGGCAAAAATGAATTAGTCAAACAAAATTTTCTTTCCCCTAACCCTCTTTACCTTACATGTATGGGGCTATAAAAAAAACACAAACCCGGAATCCTCGACCAATTATTACTCCATAGGGTCATTCAAAAAATTTCCAAATGGTTTGATATTTTTAGGGCCCTTTTTTGCAAAATTTTTAATTTTTAAATGTTAAAAAAAAACATAGACTTAGTTTATAAAAATTTAAGCCCTTGCTGATAAATATTTTTAATGGGTTTGTTTGAGTTTTCTTTCCTTTTTACGAAAGTTCCTGTTGAGGATTTATTAAGTTTCTTTTCTGAAAAAACTCGTTAACATGATTTCCATTGCCGTTCCTACTATCATTAAACTTATAAAATTTGCATTGTTGAGAAAATTTGTATTTAATGATAAGTTTTACACTCAAAGTTTGGGATGGCAATGGAAATCCTTTTTCACCTGTTTTTAGTAACCTATACATGGATTTTTTTGAAACAAGGTTGCTTAAACACAATCCTCCCAAAATAGAGCTAAATGGTTCAGATATGTTGATGTTATTTTGTGTCTTATGCCCAAAAATGTAATATACACCATTTCCTTGGAAAATTAAATAGCTTACCCTTTCTATAAACTTTACTGTTGGTTTGAAGAAAATAACTCATTGCCTTTTCTAATGTTTTAATTATTAAGGGTAATAATGATATTCAAATTTAAATTTACAGAAAACTACAAATAACTGTTCCTATGTCCACTATTATTCTTCGCATCAAGATAGAGTCAAACTGTCTGTTTTCTCATCAATGTTTTTGAGAGCTTTACGAATTTGTAGTCCTGAGTTCATAGATGAGGAAATATCCAAAATTTAAGAAATAGGTAATGATTTAAAATACCCAAGAAATGTAATTGATAAATCTTTTAAAGTTACTAGAAATACTTTTTATAATCCAAAAAGGGACAACCAGCCTTATTCAACTAAAAATATGTTGGTTCTCCCTTACCATGAAAACTTGGTTGATATGCCTCTCTTCTTAAGACTTTAATATTAAAGTTGTATTCCAAAATCTTGATACAGTAAAAAAAACTTTTCATAAAGAATTCCCCCCAAAATGCTGATGGATGTGTCTATAAGATTCCTTGTAAAATTTGCGATAAAGTTTATTATGGTCAAACTGGTAAAAATCTCGAACTAAGATTAAAACAACATAAATATAGCATTAGAACTGGACAAGATTCCAATGCTGTATTTATTCATGTAAGAGATTTTAATCATCCAATTGTTTTTCAAAAAGTTGAGAAAGTAGTATCAAGCAAGTCCATGGTCGACAGGAATATAATTGAATCTTGTTTCATAAAAACCAGTTTTGACAATAATAAAAATATTTCCTTTGGTTTATATAAAATAGATCCATTTATAATTAATAGAATTTGGGAAGAATTTAATAATACACTGGACAAATTTAATAATTTTTAAAATTTTCTTGGGTAGAATAGTTTTTTGGGTGGTTGTGCAAAGGACCTGTCCATTGGGCCGGCGCGCATCGGGTGTTTAACCGTTGTGGATCTGATAGTGAGGTGTTGGCCAGACCCCTATATACCTTCCTTGGATGCTTTACTTCCATAGTTCCTTGATAATGTGAGTAGTCACGAAAGCGTTTGGGAATTTCTCTATTCTTTCAGATGGTTGCTTTGCATTAAATATATATATATATATATATATATATATATATTATATATATTATATATATATATATTATATATATATATATATATATATATATATATATGCATATATATATATATTTATATAATATATATATATATATATATAATATATATATATATATATATATAATATAATAAGATAACAGAAAACAGGTTGATTTTAAAATATGCAAAACAACCGTGACTACTCACATTGTGAGTAGTCACGAAAGCGCTTGGAATTTCACTACTCTTTCACAGTGGTTGTTTTGTGTATATGTAATATATATATATATATATATATATATATATATATATATATATAATATATTATATAATATATATATATATATATATAATATATATATATATATATATATATATATTATATATATATATATATATATATATATATATATATATATTATATATATATATATATATATATATATATATATATATATATATATATATATATATATATATATATATATATATATCTCAGTAGTAGTACCAGTTCCTAGTAACCAGTTACCAGTAACCAGTGTACCAGTAGATGACTCACTACCAACCGTCTCTGTGTGAATCACTGACTGTATTTATATTGCTGCTGACCATAGCAGGATTTCAAACACCCCCTCACCCATAGGCACTAGGAGTCAGTCAAGATAGGGAGCAGAGAGAGGCAGGTTGGCTGTTGGCGCTTTCCATACTTCCTGTTATATATTATACGTACTACCAGCCTACATGAGTATTCTTACCCCATCCACATATCGAAAACACACATGACAAATGGTGGCACCGGTGTGGGCGTGGATTTAAGGGTATTTCAGACGTTAGAGGACTGTTTGTGGGGAGCCGGCAGGTCAAAGGTGAACCGTCCGCCACCTCCAGCTACTCGCTACCCTCACTCTTCTCCACCCTGTGTACTCCAGCCTGCAAGCCTGTTGCAGCCGTTTTTCAAGCTTCCTGGCTTAGTTCGTGTGCTAATTGCTTCAATCTCCGAGGGGTTGACCCGGATTTTGCAATTAAGCCAGCCAAGCCAGACTTTGGAAGTGAACGCTAGTCAGCCTGCGTCAGCCTACCATCCAGCCTGTCTCCTGTCATCCACCTGCTCCTTCATGCTGTGTGCATCGTAACACATATTCCAGTCAGCCATTCTCGTGGGTTAAGCCAGTCAGCCAGCCCAGCTTCCTAACCCAGCTGAGAGAGAGAAGTAAGCCACGCAAGTTCCTCTGAAGTATTGTCTCATATATCGCTTGTGCTTGGATGCTGGTAAGAGTGGTCTTCATCATCCCTGTGGCATTGTGATTTAGTTAAGCCACCTTGTGCGTGGTGAGAAGTGAGTGGCAGTGAGAGCGCACAGGGCCAGCTTGTCCCGCTGCCCCCACCACCCGCCACCCACCTCATCTACCTGTGGGGGGTTTTCCACCCTTGTACCGGGTCCTAGTACTGTTTTGGCTCACATAATTGGTCAAGAGATTGTGCTGACGCCAACGATAAAGCCAGTATGTGAGTTCACCGAGAAAGCACATTTCTTCCCGACGACAGTGTGAGTGTAGAGGCGTCATCACCCGCAGGACAGCCTTCCCTCATCACAAAGTCATCCCGTCTACTACTCCAGACTTCAGTGATAATTTTCTGTTTAGAGACATTTTCCTGCATTTAAAGACATTTGTGTGTGTGAGACATTTACAGTGAATTTCTTGTGTACTCTAAGCCTTGTGTTTTCAGTGTAGACTCAGTGTTTCTTTGACTCATTATTTTTGCAATATTTTTCAGTGTTATCGCTCATCTCTTGTGTTTCATTTTTATATTTTTTTTATCTGTTTTTTTTTTTTTATGCTACTCTCTGTCTGTAGTAAGTATTATTGTGTAGTGTACCAGTCAGTCACTCCGTGTGAAGTAATTCATTCATTTTTTTTTTTTGTATTCTTTCAGCATTGTATTCTCCAGTATTTGTCATTGTAGTTCATGCAGTGATATTCACCCCAGTATACCAAATTATCCATTTATTTCTATGTGTGTCTTTTTTCCGTATGCCAGCAGTGTCTCATTCCCTGATCTTTCCGTGAGAAAAGACTTGATGTAGTACTTGGTAAGCTTGAAGAAGCCAATTTAAAGATCAAACTGTCTAAATGTCAATTTTTCAGATCAGAAATTAAGTTTCTTGGTCACGTAGTCACTCCTAGAGGGGTTACGACTGACCAAAGTAAAGTAACTGCAGTACTAAATTTTCCAACACCCAAAACTGCTGATGCCGTAAGATCCTTTGTGGGCTTAGCAAGTTTTTATAGATCTTTCATTGCCAATTTTTCTTCCATAGCTGCTCCTCTAACTGAGTTGCTTAAGAAAGATTGCTCCTTTTGTTTGGACCTTCCGTCAAGAAAGAGCTTTCCAAACTTTAAAAGAAAAGCTAACTTTCTGCTCCAATTTTGAATTTCCAGTTTTTTCTAAGCCTTTCTATCTGACAACTGTGCTAGTTCTATTGGCATAGGTGCCGTACTAGCTCAGAAGACTGTGGCAAGTAAAACCCCAGTTGCATTTGCTAGCCGAGTCCTTACAAAGGCTGAAGAAAATTATACAGTAATGAGCAAGAAGCTTTAGCAATAGTATGGTCCTTAAGCACTTCCGAGACATTATTTATCAGTACTTGTTCATGTCTTGACAGACCATGCTCCACTGATACCTTTATTCCAGAACAAACAACCTACTGGAAGGTTAGCCAGATGGACCTTGACTATCCAAGAGTTCAATCCGACCTTTGAACACTTACCTGGCAAGTCAAATGTAGTCGCAGATGCCTTATCGCGACATGTTAGTATAGTAACTGCAGACCCTCCATTTAGTGCTGAAGATTTAAAGAATGTCAACGAACAGATCCATGGGGTCGGGTGTGATTCGATTCCTGCTCCAGGAAGATCTTATTCTAAACTGTGAAGCCACCAGCACCCATCAGTGACTTTGTCATGAACAAGAATTACTGTATCGAACAGCCGAGTTGGGTACTCCTAGCAGAAGAGTTTACCAGTTAGTAATTCCACAGTCACTAGTGAATGTAGCCTTACAGCTAGTTCACGATTACCAGGTGTTGCGCACCCTGGTATGGATCTTTTCAGTAAAACAAGCCAGATTGAAATACTTTTGGCCTCGTATGGCAACTGATATTTCTGAG
>NC_069449.1:34995777-34998277 GCF_026875155.1 Cherax quadricarinatus | reverse complement strand
TATTTTACATTCAAGTGAAAATAACTGCTAATCAAGCTTACGCTTAGTTAACCACATCAGCTGCACCACTGATGAGACAAGTGAATTATATAAGCTTATATTTATCGTCTGTTTTTCTACAGCAATATTGATGAATTAGACATATATCATTACGTGATATGAATTAGAATATGAAACAGACATTAGGCTACGGCGGATGTGACCATCAAATTAGTAGTGACAACTTATAAGTGTAACACTACTATTAAATGTCCACTTAAGGGAGATTCTTTGATGCCAGTGAGGTGCTCTTAATCCAATGAATTGGATTTGCCCTTGCCTTTCTTGGATCGAACCTGAATGTTTTCCAGACACTATATGACCCATATGGGTTAAATCTTCGCTATAAAATTAATAATAATACTATTGAATGTAATCGAAGGCTCACTTAAAGTTATTATAATAACATGCCAACATTCCTTAATTATTATTTGCATATATCAAGATGTTTACTTCAAAATTCTAGGGAAGAACATAAGAACATAAGAACGAAGGAACACTGCAGAAGGCCTACTGGCCCATGCGAGGCAGGTCCAAGTCTCCTACCGGCTTAAGCCAATGCACCCAACCTAGTCAGGTCAGGTCAGGTCACATTGACTTAAGGGAGGAACACGGCAACCGACCTGTTAGCACAAGCTATCAGGTCTAACTCACACCCACCCACATCTACTCATGTATTTATCCAACCTATTTTTAAAGCTACACAACGTTCTGGCCTCTATAACGGTACTTGGGAGTTTGTTCCACTCATCCACAACTCTATTACCAAACCAGTACTTTCCTATATCCTTCCTGAGTCTGAATTTTTCCAACTTAAAACCATTGCTGCGAGTCCTGTCTAGGCTAGATATTTTCAGCACACTATTTACATCCCCTTTATTTATTCCTGTCTTCCATTTATACACCTCAATCATATCCCCCCTAATTCTACGTCTTTCTAGAGAGTGCAGTTTCAGGGCCCTAGTCTATCCTCATAGGGAAGGTTTCTGATACATGGATCATCTTTGTCATCCTCCTTTGTACATTTTCCAGAGAATTTATATCCATTCTGTAATACGGTGACCAAAACTGTGCAGCATAATCTAAATGAGGCCTAACCAAGGATGTATAGAGTTGAAAACAACCTGAGGACTCCTATTATTTATGCTTCTTGATATGAAGCCAAGGATTCTATTAGCTTTATTGCGAACACTTATGCACTGTTGTCTTGGTTTCAGATTACTGCTAACCAGAACTCCTAAATCTTTTTCGCAATCCGTAATATTAAGATCTACATTATTTAGTTTATATGTGGCATGGTTATTGTCCTGTCCAACATTTAGAACTTTGCATTTGTCTATATTAAACTGCATCTGCCACTTCTCCGACCACTGCATCAGTCTATTCAAATCTTCCTGGAGTGCTCGAATGTCCTCGTCAGAATGAATTCGACGGCCTATTTTGTGTCATCGGCAAACTTGCCGATGTCGCTCTTTATGCCCTCATCTATGTCGTTTATGTAGATTGTGAACAGCAGGGGGCCCAACACTGACCCCTGTGGAACACCGCTCGTGACGCTTCCCCACTCTGATTTCTCCCCATTTATGCAAACTCTCTGCTGCCTATTTGTCAACCATGCCTCTATCCAGGAAAAAATTTCTCCTCCTATTCCATGTGCTTTAAATTTTCCTCAATAGTCTCTGATGTGGGACCCTGTCAAAAGCCTTACTGAAGTCCATATACACAATATCATATTCATTACCATGATCTACCTCCTCAAATACCTTAGTGAAAAAAGTTAATAAATTCGTAAGGCAGGAACGCCCCTTTGTAAAACCATGCTGAGATTCGTTGATTAATTTAGCTTTTCAAGATGGCTACGAACAACTGCCTCGGCAATTATTGATTCCATAAATTTTCCCACTATGGAGGTTAGGCTTATTGGTCTATAGTTCGAAGCTAAGGACCTGTCACCTGTTTTGAAAATAGGTATCACATTTGCCATTTTTCCACTTATCTGGCACCATGCCAGTTTTGTAGTGATATGTTGAAAAGATTAGCCAAAGGTGTGCTAAGCTCCTCTTTTACATTCCTTTAGAAACCTTGCATACAGTTCATCAGGGCCTGGGGATTTGTTAGGTTTTAATTTATCTATTTGCCTAAGGACCATGTCCACTTATGACCCTAATAGTGCACAGTTTTATTATCGCCTGTTCTACATAATTTATCATTACGGAATATCGCGGTATCCTCCGTGTAAAAACTGAGAGGAAGTATGTGTTAAAAATTCTACCATTTCCTTATCACTGTCAGTGAGCTGACCCGGAACTTTTGAGTGGGGCCTACTTGTCCCTGATCTTACTTTCTGTATACCTGAAAGAATCCTTTGGGTTAGTCTTCGATCTTTTGCAACTTTAACCTCATAATCTCCTATTTGCTTTTCTAATTCCCTTTTTTATTTCTCTCTTTAACTAATAATCTT
>NC_069449.1:34916431-34995277 GCF_026875155.1 Cherax quadricarinatus | reverse complement strand
GGTATATAAGGGGGTCTGGCCAACCCCTCCTATCAGATCCCACAACGTTAAACACCGATGCGCGCCGGCCCAACTGGACAGGACCTTTGCACAACCACCAACAAATATTCTACCCAAGAAATTTTTTAAAATTATTATTTGCCCAGTGAAATTTTAAATTTTTTCCCAAATTCTATTAATTATAAATGAATCTAAATTTATATAAACCAAAGGGAAATTTCATATTATTGTCAAAACGTTTTTTATGAAACAAATTCAATTTTTTCCGTCGACCAAAGGCTTGTTGAAATTTCCCAATTTTTTGAAAATAAATTGGATGGTTAAAATCTCTTACATAAATAAAAGAGCATTGAACTTGTCCAGTTTAAGGGCCATATTTTTTATTTTTTATCACAGGGGCCCGTTCCCCACCAAAGGCAGGGTGGCCCAAAAAAAGAAAAACTTTAACCATCATTCACTCCTCACTGTTTTGGCAGAAGGGTGCTTTACACTACAGTTTTTAAACTGCAACTTAAACACCCCTCCTTCAAGTGCAGGCACTGTACTTCCCATCTCCAACTCAAGCCCCGGCCCTTTTCCCCTTTTTCCTAAACCCCTTATAAAGTTACTTTGCTCAACCCCAAACGCACGCAAGTATTAAAAACCTTTGTCTCCTTTCACCCGAAAAACATGCTACGCATGCCTGCTGGAAGCCCAAACCCCCTCGCACAAAAAAACCTTTTCCTTTTAACCCCCTCCCCCCCCCAACCCTTTTCCCTAGGCCGACCCCTCCCCCGCCTTCCCTCCACTACAGACTGATCCCTCTTTGAAATTTTTTCTGTTTTGCCCATTCCCCCACATGCCAACCACCTAAACAACCCTTCCTCACCCTCTGGACAACTTTTTTTGGTAACCCCGCCCCCACCCCCTAACTTCCAAACTACGAATTTTTTGCATTATTTCACACCACAAATTGCTCCAAAAACTCCCCACTGCCCCCACCCTTCTCCCGCTGCAACATTCACCCCCACGCTTCCCCCCCATATAAAGCGTTGGTAAAACTATACTCTCTTACATTCCCCTTTTTTGTTTCCCAAGGACAAAGTTCTTTGTCCCCACAGACCCAAAGTGCACCACTCCCCCTTTTCCCCCTTCTTCTATGTTTCCCTCACTTTCTAGCCCCCATCCTTTGACACGTCCACCCCCAAACTAAATACTTTCCCCTCCTCCATACTCTTCCCTCCAATCTGATATCCAATCTTTCACCCCTAATCTTTTTGTTATCCTCAAACCTTCCCTCTTTCCGTATTCACTTTCATTTTCTTCTTTGCCCCCCTCCAAATTCATCCACCAATCTCTGCAACTTCTCTTCAAATCCCCAAAGAGCACGTTCATCACAAAGAGAACGGACAACCCCCATTTTAGTGTGTTCTTTATTTATTTTTTATTTATTTATTTTTTTATTTATTTATTACAATTTGGCACCAACAGAGGTACAAAAAAAATACAGGTAAAGCAGAAATCCCAAACCACTTTACTATCATAGCATTACGGGCTGGCAAAAAATTAAAATTTAAATTAACAAAGGGGCAATAAAGAAATCATGATAAAACTTTTGTAAACAGATAACTATAAAGACAAGTGAGATTAAAAAGACAGGTCTATGGTTGCATCATTTTTTGACTTTCATCGTATGGAAATTTCTGTTAGGAGTTTTTTTAAAAAAAATAGTAAAGTTAGTTTGGGGTTTTTTAGGTTTAACATTTATGTGTTAAAATTGTGAAAACTTTAAAAGTTTAAAAATTAAAAGGTTTTTGAGTTTTTTCGTATTTATTTGGTTTTGGGGTGATAAGTGTCTTTGAGAAGAGACTTAATTTATAAACGGGTAGTTTTCTTTTATATTTACGGGTAATGTTTCCCAATTTTTGGGCCTTTTATGTGCATTGGTTTTTGCATGGTGAGATGGACACGAGGAACACAAAGGGTCGGGCCCTTTGTGTTATGGTCTGTTTTTCTTTTGGGTTTGGGCAAGGAAGGGGGTTTGGGGGGAGGTTAATACAGTTTTAAGTGTTCTATTATGTAATATTGCAGAAAAAGTTGGATTTTTTGTATGGTAGTTTTTAGTGTATTGAATATTAGTGAGGGTTGCCTGTATGAAAATTTTTATCATTCAAACAGCTTTTTGTTGGGTAATTGTGTTAGAGGGTTAAATTTGTTTTTGAGCCCCGCACAAATTCCAAGGTGAATGGGGGTAATAAGTGAGTGATATACCCCCGGAGGGCTATGTGGAGCATAGTACCGATCTTCGATAGTATGCCTACAGTCTTGGAAATTTTTTTTTAGAAATTTGTTGTTTTTGTGATAAAATTTTGAGTCTATATAAGGGGGTTTCCTAAGAATTTTCCCTCTGTTGCTTGTGTAGGTGACCCCGTTTATCATTATGTTAGAGGGACTTCGTAGCTTTTTTTACGAACGAAAAGTGGGTTTTTGTCAATTTTTTAGTAAAATTTGTTAGCCCCTCATCCAGGTAATTTTTTTTGTAATTCGGTATTTAAAAAGTATTGGGGGCTAGCGTGACTGGGTTGGGTGGAGAAGACTATGTAGTGTCATTCAAATAGTGTGGGTTTGAGTAATTCGAAGAAATTTTGGTAGGTATTTATGTATAGGAAAAGAGAAGGGGGCCAAGGACATTTTCCCCGTGGGACCCCCAACTGTATTGGTTTGTGCAGAAGAGTTTCCCCCCTTTTTGCGTACAATATTGGCTTCTGTTGCTGGGGTATGACTTGAGGTAGTTGGGGGAGTGCCCTCTAATACCATAGGTGCAATTTTACGTGGAGCAAGTCATGGTAACTGACAAAAGCTTTACGTAAGCAATAAGACCCCCAGTGGGACTTTTTTTTTCTTATTCAGTGTAATTGTTTCTAGCATGTTAAAATTCCTTTAGTTTTTTTATTGGGCCTAACCCAAAATTCGGGGGTTGATATTTTTTGGGGAGAAAGGGGGAGTAGATTCTTTATGAATTTTTTTTTCGAAGTTTTTGAGAGGGGGTGTAAGTTGGATTTTGGGCCCTTTAATTTTTCAACTTGTTTGGCCCCTCCTTTGTGGATCGGGGTGACCCTTGCTTTTTGAGTACTTGGGAAGGGGAGGATTAAATGGATTTTTTTAAAGGTTTTTGCAATGTTGGTGATAGCATTGTGACACTTTTTTGTATAAAACCAGCCTCTTCCCAAGACCCTCGCATTTTTCTCTTACAACCCCATCTAAAAAATTTTTAAAACAACCCGGGAATCACACCCCTTTGTCTAACCCCTACTTTTACGGGAAATAACGCTCTTTCCTACATACTCAACTTGGCCCACTATCCTCACTATCAGTTAAAAAATAGGAAAGGAGAGTTATTAAATGGAAGTTAAGGTTTTGGGAAGATGGGGGGAATATTTTGGGGAATTTGTTAAATGTTGATGAAGATGGGGAAGCTGTATTTCGTGTATAGGGCAAGGAGGAAAACACTTGTAGGGTGGGGAAAGAGCCATTTGTGAGTGTGGGGAAAGTTCGTGAGGCAGTAGGTAAAATGAAAGGGGGTAAGGAAAAGCCGGGGTTTGAGGGGAAAAAAGATAGAAATTTTAAAAAGCAGGGGGGGATATATTTTTTTGGAGGGGTTTGGGCTTTATTTAATAAATTAGGGAAAGGGGGAAAGGTCCCTAGGATGGCAGAGAGCATGCATTTTCCTTTTTAAAGGCAAAGGGATAAAAGAGAGGCAAAAATTATGGGGGGAAAGTCTTTTGAGTAACCGGGAAAAGTGTATGGAAGTTATTATTGAAAGAATTAAGAGAAAGACGGAGATAGGATAGCAGATGAAAAAGGGGGCTTTGGGAAAGGTAGGGGGTGTGGACCAGGTGTTTACAGTGAAACATAAAGTAAAGTTTAGATAAGGCTAAAGGGGTTTTTGTGGAATTTATGGATTTAAAAAAAGGCGTAGACAGGGTGGATAGGGGGGGCAATGTGGCAGATGTTGCAGGTGAAAGGTGTGGGAGGAGGTTACTGAAAGCAGTGAAGAGTTTTACGGGGGAAAAGCCAATTTTTTTTTTTTAATCTTAGTTCGAGATTTTTTTTCCCCGATTTTAAAAAAACATAATAAGATTAGAACTGGGCAAAATTTCCAAAACTTATTTATTCATGAAAAAGATTTTAAAACCCCCAATTTATTTTTTAAAAAGTTGAAAAGTATATCAAGCAATCCAGGTCGACGGGGGAAAAAAATTGAATCTTTTTCATAAAAAGCGTTTTTTAAAAATAATTGAATATTTCCTTGGTTTATAAAATTTTAAACCATTTTTTAATTAATAAATTTGGGGGGAATTTAATAATACACTGGACAAAAAATAATTTTTTAAATTTTTTTTGGTAGAAAAGTTTGTTTGGGGTTTTGCAAAGGACCTGTCCCGTTGGGCCCCGCGCATCAGGGGTTTAAAAACCCTTTTGGGATCTGATAGTGAGGTGTTTGGGCCCGCCCCCTTTATACCTTCCTTATGCTTTCTTTCATGTTTCCTTTAAATGTGAGTAGTCAGAAAGCGCTTGGGAATTTCTCTTTCTTTCAAATGGTTGTTTTTTTATATTCCCGAAATCACCTTTTACGTGATCTTATTGCATTAAATGGTACCCCCAGAATGTTTTTGATAAGCTTTCCCAAACATATACTTTTTTTCACAGTTTTTTTTTTTTGCACTGCAAGTCCCCCAAATTAAAAAAATTTGACTTAATTTTTAAAAAATTTTTTAAATGAACAAGTTTTTGCCCAAGTCTTTTTACCCATATCACCCTTTACATGAGAGACGTCCTTTTTAGGTTTTATGAAATTATTCTTCAGAAAAAATATTGAAATAACAAAAAACAGGAAAGGAAGCATTCAAAATTAAAAAAACAAAAAAAAACTCTTTAATAGGCCATTCCCCTCAGAATGGAACCCCAGTATTTGGATCATTGCTAAAAAACTAGAAGAATTTGTAATGAACCAAGAGCAAACTACAAAGAAAATTAAATTTTTTAAATTTAAAATATGATTTGGAAAAGCTGCTAATAACAATTTTGTAATTAAATTTTCAGATAAATTTTAGACAAAAATACAACTGCGCTCTAGGGTTTTGGCCTAAGTTTTTTAACTTTAAAAAACTTAATATGTTGAAATTGCAAAAGCCTTTTGAACTTTGAAAAAAATTTCTTATTATCCCCTGATGAAAAAAATATTAGTAAAGAAATGGTATCGTCTTGGGTTAAAACCAAACATTCCCCAAATTGCCCTCAAAGATTTTTTATGTCTTATGTACACTTAATAACAATAAAAAAAATTCGCCTTACTAAAGCAAACAAAAAAATGCAATAGTAATATGAAAAAAAATGTTTTCCCAAAAAAAAATTAATAACTCTTAGATGATACTGAACCATTCAAAATTAGGGAAAAACCCTAGAAAACGTTAAAAAGAATTTTCAATAAAACAATAAAACTTACGAAAGGCAAAGAGAATTTTCAAACAATTTTCTTCCACTAATCCATCTTTACCTTTTCTTATGACAAAATTTAAAAAAAAACAAACAGGGGAAACCCGTCAGGCCAATTATTAGCCCATAGGGTCAGTTTCATAAAAAAATTTTCCAAAGGCTTTTTGATATTTTTTACCCTATTGTTGGGAAAAAATTTTTAATTTTAATGTTAAAACAACATAGATTTGTTGATAAATTAAGTCCCTTTACTGACTTAAAAATTTTTACATGGGTTAATTTTTATTTACTTTTCCTTTTTACGAAAGTTTTTGTTTAGGGTTTTTTAATTTTTTATCTGAAGAACTCGTTTTAAATATGATTTACCATTGCCCGTTCCCCTATCATTAAACTTATTAAACTTTGCATTTTGATCAAAATTTGATTTTAAAGAAAGTTTTACCTCAGAAGTTTTGGAGGGGGAAAGGGGAAAATCCTCCCCTTTTACCCTGTTCTTAGTAACCTAACTGGATTTTTTTTGAAACAAGGTTGCTAAACACAACCTCCCCAATAGAGCTAAAAAGGGTTTTTAGATATGTTGATGATATTTTTTGTCTTAAAAGCCCAAAAAAAAAGGTAGAATAAACCTTTCCCGGAAAAATTAAAATAGTTTGCCCTTTCTATAAACTTTACTGTTTAGTTTTTAAGAAAATAACTCTTTTTCCTTTTCTAGATGTTTTTAATTTTTAGGGTAATAAAGAATTTCAAATTTAAAAAATTACAGAAAACCACAAAAACTGTTTTTCCCATGTCCCCTATTATTCTTCGCATAAGATAGAGTCAAACTGTCTGTTTTTTTCATCTGTTTTTGAGGCTTTACGAATTTGTAGTCCTGATTCTAGATAGGAAATATCCAAAAATTTAAAAAATAGGTAATGATTTTAAAAAACCCAAGAAATTAAATTTATAAATCTTTTAAATTACTGAAATACTTTTTATAATCCCAAAAAAAGGGCAACCCCCCTTATTCAACTAAAAAATATTTTTTTTTGGTTCTCCCTTACCCTGAAAATTGTTGATATGCCTTCTCTTCTTAAGATTTTTTTAAAATTAAAGTTGTATTCCAAAATCTTTAACAGTAAAAAAAAATTTTATAAAGAATTTCCCCCCCCAAAAAGCGAGGGTGCTATAAAATTCCTGTTTAAAATTTTGCGAAAAATTTTTTAGGTCAAACTGGTAAAAAACTCGAACTAAGATTAAAACAAATTAAATAAAAGCATTAAACTGGACAAGATTTCCCAAGCTGATTTTATTCTGTAAGAGATTTTTAAACATCCAAATTTTTTTTTTTTTTTTCAAAAAGTTGAGAAAGTGTATCAAGCAAGTCCATGGTCGACAGGGAAAATAATTGAATCTTTTTCATTAAAAAAAACCGTTTTGACAATAAAAAAATATTTCCTTTTGGGTTTTTTTTAAAAAAAGATCCATTTTTAATTTTAGAATTGGGGGAAAAATTTTAAAAATACACTGGGCAAAAATAATTTTTTAAAATTTTCTTTGGGGAAATAGTTTGTTGGTGGGTTTTGCAAAGGACCTGCCCCGTTGGGCCGGGCGCATCAGGTGTTTAAACCCTTGTGGGATCTGATGTGAGGGTTTTGGGCCCGACCCCTTATTACCTTTCCCTTTGGGTCTTTTTCCCAAGTTCCTTGATAAAGGGGTAGTCACGAAAGCGTTGGGAATTTTTCTATTTTTTCAGAGTGGTTGCTTTGCATAAAAATATATATAATATATATATAAATTTTATAATATTTTATATAAATATATATATATAAATAATATAATAATATTTAAAAACATATATTTAAAATTTATATATATTTAAAATTAAAATATATATATATATATTATATATAATATAAATAAGATAACAAAAACAGGTATTTTTAAAATATGCAAAACAACCGTGACTACTCACATTTTGAGATCACGAAAGGCTTGGAATTTTACTACTCTTTCACGTGGTTTTTTGTGTATATGTAAATATATAATTTATATATTTATATAAAAAAAATTATATAAATATATATATATTTATATAAATATATAATATATATATATATAAAATAATATAATATTTTATATAAAAAATATATTTATATATTATTTTATATAAAAAATATATATTATTATATATATATATAATATATATATATATATATATATATATATATATTTATTTTTATATAATAAAATTATATTATATATAAAATTTATAAATTAATAAAATTTAATAATAATATAAAAATTTTTAATTAATATTATTTATATTTTAATAAATTTCAAATAATAAACTAAATTAATAAATTTTTAAAAAAATTTTTCCTTTTATATTTTTATATATTATAGTATACCCCCTAATATTTTAAAATAAATATAAAAAATAAAAATTTAATTTTGGGGGGTTTAAATTTTTTAATTAAACTTTTTAAAATAAAAGGGGGAAAATTTTATAAATTTTTTAAATTTTATTTATTATAATTTAGGTTTTTTTTAAGTTTTTTAAATTTTGTTTAATTTTAATTATTAATTTTAAAATTAAAAAAGATTTTAATAACCATAAATTTAAATATTTTTATATTTTTTTTTATTAAAATTTATAAAATTTTTTTTAAAAAAGTAAAGCCCGAGTTAACCAGCTAGAAAGAAGTAACCACCAAGTTCCCCCAAAGTAGTTAATACCTTTTTTTGTGGTAAAAGGTTTCCCCCCCTCTTGTGATTTTTTTAAGATGGGGGGAGAAGAGGCAGTGGGCGCACCCCCCAGTTGTCCCGCTGCCCCCACCCCCCGACCCCACCTCATTACCTGTGGGGGGTTTTATTTTTATAATATAATTTTCCAGTAGTGTCCATTTCCTATAACCAGTTTTACCATAACCTGTCCAGTAGATGACTACAAACCAACCGCCTGTGTGAATACTGACTGTATTTATATTGCTGGCCCATAGCAGGTTTAAAACCCCCCCTCACCCATGGGCACTAGGGTCAGTCAAGTAGGGAAAGGAGCGGTTGGCTTTTGGGCGCTTTCCATACTTCCTGTTATATATTATACGTACTACCAGCCTACATGAGTATTTTTACCCCATCCACTATCAAAACACACATGACAAATGGTGGCAACCGGTGTGGGGGGTGGATTTAAGGGTATTTCAGACGTTAGAGGACTGTTTGTGGGGAGCCGGCGGGTCAAGGGGGAACCGTCCGCCACCTCCAGCTACTCGCTACCCTCACTCTTCTCCCCCCTGTGTACTCCACCTGCAAGCCTGTTGCAGCCGTTTTTCAAGCTCCTGGCTTAGTTCGTGTCTAATTGCTTCAATCTCCGAGGGTTGACCCGATTTTGAAATTTAAAAGCCAGCCAAGCCAGACTTTGGAAGTGAACGCTAGTCAGCCTGCGTCGCCTCCCAAATCCAGCCTGTCTCCTGTCATCCACCTGCTCCTTCATGCTGTGTGCATCGTAACACATATTCCAGTCAAGCCATTCTCGTGGGTTAAGCCAGTCGGGCCAGCCCAGCTTCCTAACCCAGCTGAGAGAGAGAAGTAAGCCACGCAAGTTCCTCTGAGTATTGTCTCATATATCGCTTGTGTTGGATGCTGGTAAGATTGGTCTTCATCATCCCTGTGGCATTGTGATTTAGTTAAGCCACCTTGTGCGTGGTGAGAAGTGAGTGGCAGTGAGAGCGCACAGGGCCAGCTTGTCCCGCTGCCCCCACCACCCGCCACCCACCTCATCTACCTGTGGGGGGTTTTCCACCCTTGTACCGGGTCCTAGTACTGTTTTGGCTCACATAATTGGTCAAGAGATTGTAGCTGAGCGCCAACGATAAAGCCAGTTATGTGAGTTCACCGAGAAAGCACATTTCTTCCGACGACAGTGTGAGTGTAGGAGGCGTCATCACCCGCAGGACAGCCTTCCCCTCATCACTAGTCATCCCGTCTACTACTCCAGACTTCAGTGATAATTTTCTGTTTAGAGACATTTTCCTGCATTTTAAAGACATTTGGGGTGTGTGAGCATTTACAGTGAATTTCTTGTGTACTCTAGCCTTGTGTTTTCAGTGTAGAAATCCGTGTTTCTTTGACTCATTATTTTTGCAATTTTTCAGTTTTCGCTATTCTTGTGTTCATTTTTTATTTTTTTTATCTTTTTTTTTTTTTTAAAGCTCCTTTTGCTGTAGTAAGTATTTTGTGTAGTGTACCAGTCAGCACTCCGTGTGAAGAATTCATTAAATTTTTTTTTTTTGTATTCTTTCAGATTGTTTTCCCCCATATTTGTCATTTGTTCATCAGGATATTTCACCCCGTATAAAAAATTTTATCCATTATTTCTATGGTGTCTTTTTTTCCGTAGCCAGCAGTGTTCCATTCCCTGACTTTCCCGTGAGAAAAACTTGAGTAGACTTGGTAATTAAAGAACCCAATTTTAAAAAGTCAAACGTCAAAATGTCAATTTTTTTCAGATCAAAATTAATTTTCTTGGTCACGTAGTCACCCCCTAAGGGGGGACGACTGAAAAAGTAAAGAAACTGCAGTACAAAATTTTTCCAAAAACCCAAAACTGCTGATGCCGAAGATCCTTTGGGGTTTAAGAAGTTTTTATAGACTTTCATTGCCAATTTTTCTCTAGCTGTCCTCTAACTGATTTGCTTAAAAAAAGATGCTCCTTTGTTTGGCCCTTTCCCGTAAAGAAAGAGCTTTCCCAAACTTTAAAAAAAAAAGCAAACATCTCTCCTTTTTTAAAAAATTTCCCAGATTTTTCTAAGCCTTTCTATCTGACAACTGATGCTAGTTCTATGGGCATAGGGCCGACAGCTCAGAAACTGAGGGCAAGTACCCCCGTTGTTTTTGCTAGCCGAGTCCTGAAGGTAAACGTAATTAACAAAAACGGCAAGAAGTTTTACAATAGTAGGGCCCTTAAAAGCACTTCCAAACATTATTTATCAGTATTTTGTTCATGTCTTAAAGACCATGCCCACTGATCCTTTTTTTCCCAGAACAAAACACCTACGAAGGGTTAGCCAGATGGACCTTGACTACCCAAAAAATCCGACCTTTGAACATTTACGGGAAATCAAATGTATGCAGACCCTTATCGCACAGTTAGTATAGAAAGGGGCAGACCCTCCTTTAGGCTAAGATTTAAAGAATGCCAACGAAAACCCTGTGGTCTGGTTGTTTCGTTTCCTGCCCCAGGAAGATCTTTTTCTGATGTGAAGCCACCAGCACCCATCATGACTTTGTCAAAACCCAAAAATTTACGTATCGAACAGCCGAGTTGGGTACTCCTCAAAGAGTTTACCATTAGTAATTCCACAGTCACTAGTGAATGTACCCTTACAGCAGTTCACATGTCCCCGGTGTTTGCGCACCCTGGTATGGATCTTCGTAAAAAAAGCCAAGAAATACTTTTCCCTCGTATGAACTAAATTTTTTCTGAGTAGTTAAAAATGTAGTGTCTGCAGCAAAAAGGAAGTAATGGTCCTAATCCAATCCAAGTGACCCAACCAAGCGAACCTTGGGAAGAGTTGCGCTAGATTTTTTAAACTAATTCCAAAGTTCCCTCCGGGGCAAAAAAACTTTATGTTTTAGGGTAGCCCAAATTTCACCAAAATTTTGGGGAGTTATTTCCTATTGCGATAAACTGCTGAACAGTAGCAAAAGGGTTTTTAAAAAGAACCTTTATCGCAGGCAACCACCCCTAATCCCTAGTAACGATAATGGAGGGAATTCTGTAAGAATTCAAAAAATTTGGTCCCTTTGACAAGATCTTTAAATCCCCCATTGTTCCTTCATCCTGCAGAAATGGGTTAGGGAACGTACCAATAAGAAAGTACTTGATGTCTTGAACCCATAAACCCCAAAACAGTGAAACTTGGATGAAGTTTTTACCGATGTGCAGTGGCAAAATTCTGCTAAAAAGTTTCTCTAGGGACACTCCACATTATATTGTAGGGGTAAAAACGTTTCCTTATGATTCATATTCTAAACCGAAACAAATTAAAACCCTGAATTTTATAGCAACTTTCCAGCTTTGCCAAAGTGTTTTTTTTGAAGAAAACCGTGAAAACCCTTTTTAAATAAAACGAAATTTTCAAGATCGCAAAACCGAGAAACATCCAAAACAAAGTGGTTTGAGAGTTTGCTTCTAACTTTAACAAAAATCTGCAATGCCTAAGCCCTTTATCAAAAGTTTGTGGGGGCCTTACGAGTAGTTGAACATACACGGCAATAAATATAAGGTTAGAGAAAAAAGTACTGGTTTTAAAAGAATCACATTTTTATCATAGAAGTTGTATGTGTGATAAAGATGTTCCAACCCAGACAATGTGACAACTTGACAATCCTCCTTCCGTACTCCTACTCTGATCCACCCCATCAACTGAATTTGTTATTCCCCACTACCACAGGGATAAAATCCTCAAGTACATTTGTAACTACCAATTCAGATTTTCCCCAAAACGCATGAGTTAGCCAGTGCAACGGTTTTTATCCTCCAGAGATGAACCCTTTTTGCATATATCAAACTCCCCTAGCAAGTTGGGGTTAAATTAAAAAAACCTGTATAGATGAATAATTACAGTATCAACTTAAGTGTTTAAAAAATTTTTTTTTTTTTTGTGTGTTTACTTCTCTCCGAATTCCAAGTTAACGCTAGATTTTAGTGACCCAATCGCCCTTTTTGTTTAAAAATTCTTTCTTTGTATATATTCCTTTTTTCCCAAACCGTAGATACATGAATACAGATGATTGATCAAATTTTTTTTATCACTTTTATTGTGTAATCCCAACGTGAGTTTTTTTTTTAGAGTTGTGCTAAAATTTCCTTTATTGCATTACGTTTCATTACGTAAGCTTCCATTCCCAAAATTCTATTGTATGTTTAAGTTCAATTGTTTTGTACTTTGACATTGTATGAATCAGCCCAAACCGTACACCTGCCCCTCTAGTTTGTATTAGTTTTTAAGTGGGCACATACGTTACGCGCTGAGCTCTCAGTAGTATACCATTTTTCCAGTAACCTTTTTCCCGAAACCCGTGAAACCCTGATGATCAACCAAACCCTCTCTGCTGAACACTGACTGTTTCATATTTCTGCTGACCTAGCAGGATTTCAAACACCCCCCCCCCCCTAGGCACTAGGAGTCAGTCAAGATAGGGGGCAAGGGGAGGCAGGTCGGCGTTGGGCTTTCCATACTTCCCTTTATATTTTACTACTACCCGCCTAGGAGTATTCTTACCCCCTCCATATCGAAAACACACATGAAAATATATATATATAATATATATATATATATTATATATATTTTTAATATAAAAATATATTAAAATAATATTATATATATAATATAACCAAAAAAGGAGTTTGTTGTATAAAAGGCATGCAGCAAGTCTTTTTTAAAAAGAGCAACACCCCGGTTCTCACACCATCAGTGGGCAAGTAAGCCTTATGCCAGGAAGTGGCACTGCCCTCCCCTTTCTTGGGTCAAACGTAATTGCCTCGATTCCACATTTGTGACCCTTATGGGCTTAGCGCTTTCTCCCATGATTATGCTCATAAAATAAATCTGTCACTCTCTTCATGCTAAGAGACAAATTGTACCATTAACAGCTTGTTTATTATTAATGTAGTGATACTTTTTTGACACAAACACTGTGGAATCTTGGTACAAAGAATATCCTTCACAATCAAATTGCTAAACCTTTGGTCCATCTATTGGCTATGACTACTTCCATAATAGGTCCCGCTTACCTGTGGCGATGCCTTCAACTGCTGCACCTCATCTGACTCTAGATAAGTACCCATCATCCTGTCTGCTTTAGACTGATGAAAACTAAAAAACTAATACCTGTCAAGGCTAATGTGTGATGTAGTTGACTGATTACCTCAGCTTCCCTATATTATCTCTGGGCTGAATTGATAAAATCACTGATTGGCGAAACTTCGTAGTAAAACTACCCAGCTGTTGCAAGTCTTATTCACGAGCATTATGCAGCTCATTTGTGATCATACTATATAATTATATAAATGCTTTGGAGAACATGTAGAGAAGGATGACAAAATTAATAAAATTTAAAAGGGGTTTAAAATACATCGAGCCTAGCCTTTTTTTAAAGGGGGCGTAGAATGACGGGAGTTGTATGACTGAATTATAAATTATAAGACAGGGTGCACTAAACCTTGTTCATGGGGAAATTTTGGGTTTGTAGGCTTCCCCAATTCAGCACCCGGCCAGGTGGCCCGGCAAGATTTCCCCAAAACAAGGGAATCTTTTTTATAGTTTTTATCTCACGACTTAAAAAAATCATTTTTTTCATTTTAAAATTTTCTTTCCCCATTTTTCTATAGGGGGTTTATAACACACGGAAAATATTTTATATATATATATATATAATATATTATATATATATATATATATATATTTAAATATATAAAATTTTTTATTTATAAATTTTAACTGTTAATATTTTATAAATATATATAAATATATATATATAAATATAAAATTAATTATATAAAAATATATATAAATTTATATATAAAATATATTTATATTTTTTATATATACTGTATAAATATAAATATATTTTTTTAAATATATATATAAAAT
This sequence comes from Cherax quadricarinatus, assembly GCF_026875155.1. Classification (NCBI taxonomy): domain Eukaryota; kingdom Metazoa; phylum Arthropoda; class Malacostraca; order Decapoda; family Parastacidae; genus Cherax; species Cherax quadricarinatus. Next base: position 34,981,163 of record NC_069449.1, on the reverse strand, counting down.
TTTTATATATATTTTTTTTTAAAAAAATATAATATTAGTTTTTATACATCTTCCTTAATCCCTTGTCTGAGGTCACCACACCATCCCAGCCCTTTAGGGAAGGGTAGGTGCCTAAAGCCAGAGCTTGCACCCTCCCCAAGACTTCATTCCCCATTACCCCCCTTTTGGGGCGGGGAGGCAGACCAGGGCCTGTTCCCCCTACGAGAAGCTAGGCCTGGGGACATTTTGGCCCCAAAGAGGGGGGGGTTTTTGTCCCTCCCCCCCCTTGGGAGATTTAGGGTTTTCAGACCCCCCCTTTTAACCCCCCCGGGGGAAAAAGGGCCGGGCCACCATTTGGGAAAAAGGCCCCGGGGCCCGGGGAGAAATCCGGCGAATTTTTAAATAATAATACAAATTGTCTGGATATTAAAGAATTCTTGGTGGCAGTGTCAAGTGGATTTCTGCATTACTGACCCTCGTATAGTTTTCAGGTTTGGGTATATATGTGAACGTCTATTTACAAGTCCGCATTTTCTCGGGTTTCCAGCAGCTACCCCCCTTTTTGGGTTAAAAAGGGAAGAATTTATTCGGGTTTTCAAAAAATACTTTCCCAAAGATTATAAAACATGGAAGAAATAGTGTGGGAAACCTAGGAAAACCCTTTAAAAAAAGTCAGGGGGGACTTTTTCCCCCTTTGGGAAAGCCCCTTAGTTTTAAACCGGCCTACTTTTGTATTTTACCCAAATGCCATACAAAAGGCTTTAAAGGGCCCCGGGAAATCATTAGATACGACCCTTAAAGGGGACTAGGTCGGGAGCTAAAACTCTCCCCTCATCATTTGGGGCCCCCTTAAAACATTCCATAAACAAACTGTTTTGTTTATTTTGGGTTTCCTTTTTAAATTTTTTTTCCTGTTTTTGATAAACTGGAACGGGGCAAAAACTCGTTTCCCCAAACCCAACCCCTCAGACCCCGGGAGGGTTTCCCCTAAAAGCCCCCTTTTAATCCCCGTCCCGACCTATAAAAACCGCAACACTGGAAAAAAAAAAAATTTTAAAAAACATTCCCATACAGGATACTTAAGCAGCCCCAAACCCAACAAAAACAGGAGTCACATGTTTTTCATCTTTTACCTTCTCATCAAGGCAAAAGGTTGTTTTGATAAGGACCTGCCTGCATGGGCAAGTAAACCTTCCAGGGTTTCCCCCATTCTTATGTTCTTATGACTTCCTCAGGTCCGGGGGCGTACATTCACTCTCCCCCTATTTATATAAATTTTTCTACCCCTATATGTTAGGGAAATATAAGGGGCCCCGGACCGAAACGTTTTTTAATAAAAAATGTTATAGTGTTTGCCTTTACGTGTCTTTTTTAAACCAAAACATTCCATAAAAAAAACTGCTTTGTTTTTTTTCGGTACCTTCTATAATTTAAAAAACCCGATTCCCTTTTGTTTTATTGTACTTTTTTTTGATATTAGCTAAGTTTAATAATTTCTCCTTAATTTTTTTTAAAATATCTTTTAACGGGGTTTTTGAGTATCTTGCATGATCCAATTTTTCGTCACCCGCCTTTTAAAAAAACAGGCAAACCCCCGTTCAAAAAATTCCCAATCGTTTTCCCAGGGAGGTAAGGCGTTTTAAAGGAAATTAAAAACCCCTTTTTTCTCCCTGTTTTAAACCCACACAGTAATTTGGTACCGGAAAACATCCAGGGAGGGCCCGTTAGTTAAAACGTGTTATTTTAAAAAGGGGCCCTTTTGGGAATAAGTCGCCCCCAAATCTTTAAAGAAAATGTTGGGACAAATTTTGTAATATTTGTGGGGGAAATTACCCAAAGTTTTGAATTAAATTTTTTAAATTTAAGTGAAAATAACTGCTAATCAACTTCGCTTAGTTAACCCCAAACAGCTCACCACGAGAGGGCAAGGGGAATTAATAAGCTTATATTTATCGCTTTTTTTCTACACAAAAATTTATGAAAAAGACATATATAATTTCCCTGATATGAAATTGAATATGAAAAAGACATTAGGGCTAAAGGCGGATTGGGGACCTTTAAAAATTTTAGTGACAAAAAATAAGTGTAAACTCCCATTAAATGTCCACTTAAAGGGGGGGTTCTTTTATGCAGTTTTAGGGCTCTTAATTTCCAAAAGAATTGGGGTTTGCCCCTTTTTTCTTGGATCGAACCTTTAAAGTTTTCCAGACACATATGACCCTAGGGGTTTAAATCTTCGCTAAAAAATTAAAAATAAAACTATTGAATGTAATCGAAGGTTTAATTAAAAGGGTTTTTTTATAATAAAATGCCAAACTTTCCCCAATTATTATTTGCATATTTTCAAAAATGTTCCTTAAAAATTAAAGGGAAGAAAAAAAGAACAAAGAACAAAAGGAACATTTGCAAAAAGGCCCCTACGGGCCCCCTGCGAGGCGGCCCAAAATCTCCTACCGGCTTAAGCCAATGCCCCCAAACCCCAGTCAGTAGGCCCGGGTCACATTGCCTTAAGGGAGGAACACGGAAACCCGGGCCCCTGTTAGCCAAGCTATCGGGTCAAACTCAAAACCCCCCCCACATCTACCATGTATTTACCCAAAACCTATTTTTAAAGCCACAACGTTCGGGGCCTCTAAACGGAAACGGGGAATTTTGTTCCACTCCCCCCCAAAAAATCTATTCCCAAAACCGTATTTTCCCAATATCCTTCCTGATTTCTAAATTTTTTTCCCAAAACTTAAAAACCATTGCTGCGAGCCCGGTCAGGCTAGATTTTTTTCGGACACATTTACACCCCCTTTATTTTTTCCTGTCTTCCATTTAAAACACTAAATTTCAAAATCCCCCTAATTCTACGTCTTTCTAGAAAAGGAAATTTCGGGGGCCCTTTTAGTCTATCCTAATGGGGGAAGGTTTCTGATACATTGGGATCATCTTTGTCATCCCCCTTTGTACTTTTTCCCCAGAGAATTTAAAATTCCAATTCTGAAATACGGGGGGACCAAAACCTTTTGGCCCAAGAAAAATAATTTTTTTTCTAAATAAAGCCTAACCCCAAAAAGGAAAAAGGGTTTTTTTAAAAAGTTTGAATGAAAACCCAAAAACCCCCCCCCCCCCCCCCCCAAAACCCCCCCCCCCCCCCCCAAAACCCCCAAAACCCCCCCTTTCCCCCCCCCCCCCCCCCCCCCCCCCCCCCCCCCCCCTCCCCCCCCCCCCCCCCCCCCCCCCCCCCAAAACCCCTTTTTTAAAAGGAAAATTTAAAAACTTTGCTTTTGTCTATAAAATGCTCTGCCATTCTCCGAAAACCTGCATCAGCTATTAAAAATCTTCCTGGGGGGCTCAAAATGTCCTCGTCGGGAATAAATTTCGACGGCCAAATTTTGGTGTCATCGGAAAAAACTTGCCGATGCCCGCTCTTTATCCCCTCATCATTTCGTTTATTTTGTTTGTGAACAGCGGGGGGCCCAACATGCCCCCTGGGGAAACCCGCTCTGCGCTTCCCACCGGGATTTCTCCCCCATTTATGAAAACCCCCTGCTGCCAAAATTTGTAAACCATGCCTCTATCCGGGAAAAAAATTTCTCCTCCTACCCCCATGTGCTTTAATTTTCCTCAATAGTCTCTGATGGGGGAACCCTTCAAAACCCTTTACGAAGCCATATACACAATAAACATATTCAATTTCCCTGATCTACCCCCCCAAAAACCTTAGTGAAAAAAGTTAAAAAATTCGTAAGGCAGGAACGCCCCTTTGTAAAACCCGGGTGAATTTCCCTTGATTAATTTATGCTTTTCAAAATGGCTAAGAAATGCCCCGGCAAATTTAAGAATTTCCTAAATTTTCCCACTATGGAGGGTTTTGGGTTATTGGGGCTAAAGTTCGAACTAAAAAAACCTTCACCTGTTTTGAAAATAGGTATAATTTGCCATTTCCACTTAAATTGGGGACCATGCCATTTTTTTAGTGATAAAGTTGAAAAAATTACCAAAGGGTGGGTAACCCTCTTTACATTCCTTTAAAAAACCTTGCATACAGTTCATCAGGGGGCCCGGGGATTGTTAGGTTTTAAATTTTTTCTAATTTTCCTAAGGACCCTGTTCCCCTTAAAACCCTAAAGTGCACATTTATTATCGTCCCCGTTCACATAATTTATCATTACTGGAATTTTCGCTGGTAAACCTCCTGTGTAAAAAATGAGAGGAAAATATGTGTTAAAAAATTTACCATTTTTCCCTTTTCACTGTCAGTGAGCTGGGCCCGAGGGAAATTTTGGTTGGGGCCCATCTTTTCCCTGATCTTACTTTTTGATACCTGAAAGAATCCTTTTGGGGTTTTTTTTTTTCGAATTTTTTTGGGAACTTTAACCCCAAAATCTCTTTTTGGGTTTTCTAATTCCCTTTTTTTTTTTCCCTTTAACTGAATTTTTCGATTTCTTAAAATTTCCCCTCCCCCCTTTTGATTTTTTCCTTTATATGCCTCTCTTTTGACCAATCAGATTTTTAATCTATTGTTCATCCATTTTGGTCAATTTTTTTTTTGATAGATTTCCCTTTTGGAAATTTAAATTTTACTGGGGAGCTAGAAAATATGCCCTGGAAAAGGGATCCTAAACGGCAACCATCACCACCTACCTGCCCCAGTCAGGTAAATTTCCCGTTCCCCACCTAAGTAATTTTTCCGTCCCATGAAATCAGCCAAGGGGAAAGTCAGGGACGGAGACTTTTATTGCCATTTTTAGGGGAAATTTCCCTTTTTTTTATTAAAACCCGAGTGATTTGTGATCATTTTCCCAAGCTCAACTTAACCTCAAGAATTTTTAAATTTGTGTTTCCCTACTGGGAAGAAACCCAAATCAAGGAGGGTTTTTTCCCCAGTTGGGTCGTCACAAACTGTTTTAAAAAACCCAAACCTGGTTTGGGTTTCCCAAAAAAAAGTAACCCCCACCCCTTAAAATTTTCCCGTCAAATTGCCCAGTCAATCGTCTATATTTTAAATCTCCCATTAGCACAACATTTTTCGTATGTAGGGTTTCCCTTCGAAAATTTTGTTCCCCTAGAAGTTTACTGCACCCCCTAAACAAGAAATTGGGGCCCTGAAATTTACAAACCCCAAAATTTTTTTTTTCGGCCCTCGAGAAGCCCGTAAAACCCAAAAAATTCAGTGGCGACGCTTCTAATTTATTTTGGGTTTAAAACAACAATTTTAAAAATTTTTTTTGAATTTCATCGCTACTCCCCCCACCTTTTTCCCGTTGACCCTGACAGTGTGGAATAATTTATTGCCCTTGTTTGACATTCGAGGGCCCTCTCCTACTTTTTAGATTGGCAAGGGCTCTGTTTTTAGCAATAATTCTAGTTTCCCGCACTTGCAATTAATCTTGCTAAACTATCTTATTTTTAAAACTCCCGCATTAGTATAGTAAACCCTTTAAAGGGGGCTAGTCCCTTTCTGCCCCCTGCTGTCCCCCCTTTTGTTTGCTGACCTGTTCTATTGTCTTTATTTATAACTTCATGCTGAATGCCTTTTATACATTTACTGTTTCCAACCCTAGTGTTGCAACCTGCTTGTTTCCCACACACACCCATACCTCTATCTTCCATCAGTTTAAAATCATAGGCATTTCACCAATGGCCTTCTCAATCGAGTCTGCAAGTGCTACCACCCCTGACCCAGAGAGATGTACCCCATCCCTTGCATACATATCATGTTTGCCATAAAAGTTGTTCCAGTTGTCAATGAATGGGATTGCAAGTTCCTTGCAGTATCTGTCTAGCCAGCAATTTACACCAATTGCCCTAGACAACCATTCATTTCCTACCTCCCTTCTAGGCAAGATGCTACATATGATTGGGATCCTCCCTTAGACTTAATGAAATCTATAGCTGACCTGTACTTATCTAGCAGCTCTTCTCTCCTACCCTTCCCAATATCATTTCCACCAGCACTGAGACAGATAATGGGCTTGTTCCCATTACCTGACATGATATTATCCAGCCTGTTGACAATGTCCCCAACACCAGCTCCAGGGAAGCACACTCATCTCTCATCTTCTTATTCCTATTACAAAAAGCACGGTCAATATATCTTACCTGAGAGTCACCAACCACAAGAATGCGCTTACCTTCATTAGCAGGGGCAGTAGTACCCTTACCTTCACTGGCCACTGAAGTACATTCATCCTGGAGAACAGAGAAGCGATTTCCTACCTTCAGATCTTCACTCTTAACTTTCCTTATTCTGATGCGCCTCCCATTACTGTGAACAACTCGCCACTTGTAGCAGGTGCTGGGCTGCACCTCACTGCTGAAGCCGTTGCTACCTCCCCAACTACAGCCTCCTTACAGCGAGAGACAGACTGCACCTCACTGCTAGAAGTCTCATTCCCCACAACTCCAGCCACCTCACACTCTCTCCCAGACCCATTGAGGTGGACCTTCAGCCTCCTAATCTCCTCCTGGAGAAGCAAGACCTCCTCCTTCAACTCTCCAACCTCAGTTTTTAAAACACTGCAGAAGCAAGCCATGCTTTGTAACCGTCCACGCTAATCCCCAAAGCAGCTCAGGGTCTGTGACCTCACGTGACGACTGACCACTGACCTGCTTCCCCAGAGATTGTGGCTTTGAGTATAACACTGGTCTTCATACATTATTATTATTATTATCATCATCATCATTAGTAGTAGTAGTTTTATTATTACATTTTTGACCTACAACTAAACCCAGGGTTGATGCAGCTCCTGGTCCGTGCTGACACAAGGTAGACATCACAATAAGGAAAGGCAAAAACTCAGTTTCTTTTACAATAATTTTATTGGAATTTTGCAGTCAGTCGAGAATATCAAGATTATATACAATTATAGTATATTTTACATTATATGTCTCCAGACATTATAGATGACCTAATGTGCACTCAGGTACTTTATTACCTGAGTGCACTTCACGAGAAGTCTCAGTAGTTCAGGGAGAATATCAGACTTAAGTCACAGTAAAAGGTAAAGCATGACACTAGACAAAAGTAACAAGCGGAGAGAACAATGATTGACCCATACGGGTTCGGCGCTTTCTTTGTGAATGCAACACCACAAGCGAGTTCCCTAAGAATCAGTCGGGTAACCGAAGCAAACTGTATCTCTGGTAGCAGAGAGAATTAACTTTTACTGATGATGTTGGTAGACATGACGGAGGCTGATGATGTTGGTAGACATGACGGAGGCTGATGATGTTGGTAGACATGACGGAGGCTGATGATGCTGGTAGACATGACGGAGGCTGATGATGTTGGTAGACATGACGGAGGCTGATGATGTTGGTAGACATGACGGAGGCTGATGATGTTGGTAGACATGACGGAGGCTGATGATGTTGGTAGACATGACAGAGGCTGATGATGTTGGTAGACATGACAGAGGCTGATGATGTTGGTAGACATGACGGAGGCTGATGATGTTGGTAGACATGACGGAGGCTGATGATGTTGGTAGACATGACAGAGGCTGATGATGTTGGTAGACATGACGGAGGCTGATGATGTTGGTAGACATGACGGAGGCTGATGATGTTGGTAGACATGACAGAGGTGATGATGTTGGTAGACATGACGGAGGCTGATGATGTTGGTAGACATGACGGAGGCTGATGATGTTGGTAGACATGACAGAGGCTGATGATGTTGGTAGACATGACATAGGCTGATGATGTTGGTAGACATGACGGAGGCTGATGATGTTGGTAGACATGACGGAGGCTGATGATGTTGGTAGACATGACGGAGGCTGATGATGTTGGTAGACATGAAGGAGGCTGATGATGTTGGTAGACATGACGGAGGCTGATGATGTTGGTAGACATGACGGAGGCTGATGATGTTGGTAGACATGACGGAGGCTGATGATGTTGGTAGACATGACGGAGGCTGATGATGTTGGTAGACATGACGGAGGCTGATGATGTTGGTAGACATGACGGAGGCTGATGATGTTGGTAGACATGACGGAGGCTGATGATGTTGGTAGACATGACGGAGGCTGATGATGTTGGTAGACATGACGGAGGCTGATGATGTTGGTAGACATGACGGAGGCTGATGATGTTGGTAGACATGACGGAGGCTGATGCAAAGAATACTGAAGGAAATGGACACTTGAATGCAGTTCAGGACATTTTTAAAGAATAGATGTCATGAGCTATACATACGTGTCCTTTTCTACAAAGAACAATAAGGTCTAATATCGTGACTGGAACAATACACAAATAACCCGCACATACAGGAGAGAGAAGCTTATGCCTATGTATGGCTCAGTCGGACCCAAACCTCGTCATAAGCTTCTCTCTCCTGTGTGCTGGTTGTGTACTGTTTTTTTTTTTTCTACAATATGTGGTCATCACCTTACCATGTACAGGTATATGACAGGAAAATGACTGAAACTACAGAGAGAAACTTGAACTAACTGAAGGAATGTGTCAACAAGTGATTAATGGAGCTTAACTTAAGTATGGTGAGTGTTTTTATAAAAGATCTCTTTAGAAATAGGGTTGCCAGATAGTCTCACAAAACAAAAACCCTAAAGAAAAAAACGAATGAAATTTAAGAAAAAGGATTATATAGTCTTTCCCTCAGGTTGAATATTTCCTTCCCCTACAACCCCCTATATATACATTATATATATATATATATATATATATATATATATATATATATATATATAATATATATATATATATATATATATATATATATATATATATATATATATATATATATATAATTATATATATGTATGTATGTATTATACACAGGACATAAGGCAAAAGAGGAATAACTAGCGCTCATCAACGTAAGCTTATTACCAGGGATCAGTAGCCACTCATTTAATCTAAGACAGTTGATTGATTGTGGCAGAAGTTAAGTCTAGATAGTAGTAATCAATTCTGAGAGGGTGCTGAAGGGGAACCTGTGGATGGCAGAAAAAGGTCAACCTTTTGAGGATGGCAGAAGTTAACATCTGGATGGTAGTAGAAGTCATCCACGAGAGAGTGGTGGTAAATTTCCAGTTGGTGGCGAATGTTGACAACTGGAAGCTAATGAATCACGACTAATGGATGACTCCACAACCCTGTAGGTCGTGGACACTGTTTACGAGTGTTACGTCAAGCTGAGGAAGAGAAATGAAAATTTTATCAAATATGTCAGAAAAGATAAATGTGTTTTATTCATCTGTTTTCTGTACTGTAAACCATTACTGCCTAATACTGCCTAGAGTGTTGTGAGAGTAGCTTCCACTAGTGCTATTTTTATGGACACTGGGTTAGAATTATAAATGAAGTTACATTAATTTACTAAACCCAGTACTGTCTCTCTTGTTCTTTTAAACTTAAATATATAAAACCTTAGGTAGATTATAAGCATTAAGTATATGGTTTCTGTATTAAACTGAACAAAAAGTCCAGTAAAGTCAAGGAATTCAAGCAATGATTTCAATGTCGAGGAGATTGCTGAGTTCCTAGTAAGGAGCATTAAAGCACATTATTCACCTATTGCTGAGCCATGAACTACCATGTTATCAAGTGATCATCTTGTTCACTTAATCCTTCGAGCAGCAGTATACTCTTGAGTTCCCGCTTAGTTTTCCACAAGGTTTAAGGTGCTGGAAGGTAGTACTTTTGAGTTGCCTCCTAAGTTTGAGAAGTGTGAAGAGTTTGAGGAAGCCGAAGGGACCCCTTAGTTCCTACAATATTCATAAAGGTACTTCGAAAAATGGGTTAATCTGGCCTACGGTCTATAGAATATTGTGCACTTATGTTATGGCATTTATATATCACTCAGATGCAGATACTATATACATACATGTTTTTTTAGTGCAAAGTAACATGACGTTTCTTTTGAGTTAAATTTTTTAAAAGTTTCGGAAGCTAAGTTCTTCAGGAGAAAACTGGCTAAACTACGACTTAACCAAACCTAACCATACAACGGTTACTGTTAGTCTTGTGAGAAAAGAGAAGAGCACCCAGGACCTTACTAACCTTTTACTTATAATAAACAGGTGGGGGAAAGTAGTGAGGCCTATATTCTGGCCAAACTGGATAGTAAGGATCGAAGCGTAGTGCCTGGGATGGGAGAGCGGCCATGAGGGCCACGCATACAATGGCCAGGAGGAGCAGGAGCCACATGATGAAGGTAGATGTGTGGAGACGTAGTGTCGTAGGTAGTATTGACCTCCTCGTCTACGCAGTCACAACACTACTGACGCCTCGTCTCCAACCCACTCTTTTATCAATCAAAATCCCATCAACATTTAACTGTGTGGTAACCTGTCGTAGCAGCAGCCTCCAGTGATTTAGACGTAAAGCCCCAGATAATGAACAATAATAATACTGTTAACCAAACCATCAGTACCCTTGAAGAAGACCTGGACGCCTGTAACATTCTCTTGATTCAATAACTGGTTAGGTTAGGTTAGGTAAGGTTCGTCAGGAAACAGGACAAATGTTTCCTGACGCGGGTCTTAGTCAGATGATGACCCGCCTTTGGAGCTTTTGGTCATCTGACCGAGGCCTTCCGCTGGCTTACCGGTCCACCCCTTTAAAAATTATGGTCATTTATAACCAGTCTGTCTTCAATAACTGGTGCGACTCCCCTCTTCCTTGGATCAAAAGTAGTTATCTCCTATTCCTCTGACACTGTATTACCCATGAGGGTTTAGCGTTTCCCCTTATTATTATTATGAAGTTCAACGATGAGAAATTTCAATTACTCCGATGTGGTAAACATGAGGAAATTAAAACTTCATCAGAGTACAAAACAAATTCCGGCCAAAAAATAGAGCGAAAAACCAACGTCAAAGACCTGGGAGTGATCATGTCGGAGGATCTCACCTTCAAGGACCATAACATTGTATTAATCGCATCTGCTTGAAAAATGACAGGATGGATAATGAGAACCTTCAAAACTAGGGAGGCCAAGCCCATGATGACACTCTTCAGGTCGCTTGTTCTATCTAGGCTGGAATATTGCTGCACACTAACAGCACCTTTCAAGGCAGGTGAAATTACTGACCTAGAAAATGTACAGAGAACCTTCACGGCGCGCATAACGGAGACGAAACACCTCAATTACTGGGAGCACTTGAAGTTCCTGAACCTGTACTCCCTGGAACGCAGGTGGTAGAGATACATGATTATATACACCTGGAAAATCCTAGAAGGATTGGTATCGAACTTGCACACGAAAATCACTCACAACGAAAGCAAAAGACTTGGCAGACGATGCAACATCCCCCCAATGAAAAGCAGGGGTGTCACTAGCACTGTAAGAGACAATACAATAAGTGTCAGGGGCCCGAGACTGTTCAACTGCCTCGAAGCATACATACGGGGGATTACCAATAGACCCCTGGCAGTCTTCAAGCTGGCACTGGACAAGCACCTAAAGTCAGTATCTGACTAGCCGGGCTGTGGCTCGTACGTTGAATTGCGTGCAGCCTGCAGTAACAGCCTGGTTGATCAGGCTCTGATCCACCATGAGGCCTGGTCACAGACCGGGCCGCGGGGGCGTTGACCCCCGGAACTCTCTCCAGGTAAACTCCAGGTAAAGCCCGAGCTTCGCTGTGGCCGGTCGAGCAGCGGGTGGCACTGGTTCACAGCTCCACACAGAAGGGTAGGAGTATACAACCTGTCTGTGACGAAAACTATGTTAACTAGTGTTGTTAGTTCACCTGTATTACATACTTATCAGTGTATTTTTTTTATATTTTATTTAAAAAACACAGTATACATGGATGGTATACATAAATGATTTAAAACAAAAAACGCGAAAACTTTATATAAGAAGACAACATATAACTAAACAGAGGACTACCGGAACATATCTTAACCACAAAATAACTATATAACCAAAACCTGACAGTCTTATTCATATTGTATATGAAATTTTATATACAAAAACAATTTCATATAAACTAATGCATTGCACACACCATGGTACTATGATTATATAAAAATTTTATACAAAAAACAATATCATATAAACTAATACATTGTACACTCAATGGTACTATGGTTATATAAAATAACTATCAGAAACCTACATGAATCTTGAAATTGAAACATGATGTTCTTTATTTTTGGTTTTGCATATATTGAAAAAGGAATCAAAACATGTAAAAAGCCTTTAATAATTAACATAAGACATTTACAGATCTAGCATGTATGATTACATATGAGGAAACACTAAGACACCTAATACCCCGACCAACCCCATATTTAGTTTCTCAAACTAATTATAAACCCACAAAAAATATACCTTGCTTGTATACAGTGATATTAGTAAAGGTGCTTAATTGAACATCAACTGACTATATGCACCATAAATGATAAAACAAAAAATACATGTGATATCAGTATCACTGGGTGAGGGAACAACATCCCACAAAAGCTGCTGCCCAAGGAACTTTAATGTCCAAAGATTACAATATAGAACATTATACATCTCAACCCTCCCCCCCCCCCCCCTCACAGTGGTGACCGCTACTACATATACAAAAACAATCTCAGGCAAATGAAACTTTTTGCCATTCATCAAAAGTTTACAATCATCACCAAAAAGTCTGCTTATGAACATTCCCCTTAAAGGCCAGTATAACGTTGTACTTTTAGTGGTGACATCAGCGTGGCTTCCGCTTACAAATGATTAAACTAAACCTAACGGGAATTCCAGGAAAGACCCAACATACTTCACCAAACCCCGGCCATAGTCGGGAACCAATTCAGTCTTGTTAGAGGCTGGAACATATACTGAAATATTGCTTTTTATCTGTATTATCAAAATGCATGACCATTTTAGGATTAATCCAAGATCTCAGTGCCACACAACACCACAACCATACACACACAGACGCACGGTACCATTCATAATACATACGCGTCACTCCCTAAAACCCGCCCTCTACCCTGAAGTCTCTAACATACCGTTTGGTGCTACCACGGGGGGAGTCCAGCCCCCCGTTGCCTTACCCCACTCCCAGTTGCAGCAACCTTTGAACAGTAAGACTTCGAAACTTTGCAGGAAAACTATTATCCCAACTTCTACCATATATGAGTTTATATCTGCAATACGTTCTGTAGATACCTGCCGCAATTGCCCTGATCCTAACTGATCCCCCGGTTTCCCGCATACCCCACGAGATATAGAGGAAATCAGCCACCACGTACATTATTGCTCTTTGTACCTCACTTGATACTCCGCTAACGTCCAATGTTAAGGCCCGTAAGGTTGAAATACTTCCCCCACTAAGAAAATCTAAAACCAGCCCCAACCACGAACGAACTTTGTCCAAGGTATCACAAAAGTAGACAGCATGAAAAGCTGTTTCTTCGAGACCGCAACGCAAGCAATCCGCCTCCCTTACCAAACCCATCCTATTTAAGACCGATTTTGATGCTAAAATCCCCATGACAAATCTGTACACCAATTCACGAACCCTTGGTGCCAACTTAAGTTTACAAAATCCTTCCCATATTTCCCCCCAATTATACAGCGGAAAAACAGACAATCCCTGTACAATTTCCTCACGACAACATATGCTGACCATTTGCCCCACCCGGATCCGTTGCGCATTTCTCAACTTTAACAACAAACGCAGCATGTCCTCACACTCGATTAATCCCCTGCCACTCCACCATTTACACATTTCGATCATTACCAGACCCACCCGGATGCCCTTCTCACCTCCCGCCCTGAGGAACTGCTGCTTTACATAGAGGGCCTTCACCCGTGGCCCCAAAGCCAAGAGACCTAAACCCCCACGACGAACATGGGTCATGACAACCTCCTGACTTAACCAAGCTCTCCCGAAACCCCAAACATAACGTAAGACCCTTCTCTGCAGTTCCTGAATATCCATATCTCTTAAAGGGTACACCTCAGCCACACCCCATACCTTACTATAAACAAGTGTATTAACCACTACTGTCCTGTGTTGCAACGAGACATCCCCAGCTCTTAACCCCCGAAGCCGATCTAAAGCCTTGTTAACCACCAATTCAGAGTTTACCCTTCGGCTCTCCCTCTCATCTGCCATGTACACGATACCACATATTCTAAGTTGCACCACGACTGACCACCCATACCTTTCGCCCAACCTCCTCCCCCACCCATGTACCCACCTCCAATAATTTCGATTTTGCCTTATTGACGCACGTGCCAGACTCTGCCCCAAAAAAACTCAACAATCCATCCCACGATCTGCAAATCCTCTTCTCCTTTTAACAAAATCGTGGTATCATCTATGTACTCGACCACACGCGCTGCATGGTCACTGCTCAGCGTTCCACGCCTCAAACCACCATCCACCAGCTCATAAAAGGGGTTTTGCATACAAGCAAAAAGCAGCTGGGAGAGGGGGCACCCTTGCCTCAAACCCCTTTCCATACAGACCGGCTGCCCCAATTTACCGTTTACCTGTACGCGTACCATAGCCGAGACATACAAGGTATCAACCCATCTTACAATCCCCTCTCCAAAACCCTGCTTCAATAAAATAAGCCTCAATAAATCCCTATCAACACTGTCATAAGCATTTTGCCAGTCAAGCCCGAGGACACCCCCTTCCCTTGACATTCCTCCAAAAACTCCCTAATACATACATGTCCGTCCCTCATGCTCCTACCTGGTATGCCTAGCTGTCCCTCGTGAATAACCGACCCCATAACCTTCCTCATTCTGTTTCCTAAAACTTTTGCAAAGATTTTATAGTCCGAGCACATAAGAGATATTGCTCTATATGCACTCAGACCCCTCCCCCCTCCCTTTTTGGGCACCAACACAACTACCCCCGTACTTTGTGACATAACTAACCTCCCCTCCGTGAGCATGCAATTTAATACATCAACCAAACAATGCTTAATACTTCCCCAATGTGCCCTATAAAAATCATTCGAAATGCAATCTATACCTGGTGCCTTTCCTATACTCATACTAAAAATCGCCTCCTCTACCTCCTCCACTCGAATTCTACCTTCTAATACCGTTCTATCCCTGTCACTTATAACTTTTCTGAAATCCCTCCTCACCAGGCCACCCGCATGGACCCCCCCTACTCCCTGCCGTAGCTTTTCCCCAAACCATAGATCCGCATAAAAACTCATGCTGTCCGTGGTGAGGAGTACTTGACCCGGCAGGTAACCACCCAAACCCGTGCATACTTCCAATTGCAAGAGGGATGTCGCCTGTTGTCTGACCCTAAATTTGCGTAAGACACAACCCGAAGGTTTGTCACCCCATAGCACTTCTTCCATACCTGCTCTGACTCTAACCGCATTGAAACGTTCGTTGTGAATTTCTGCAAGTCGACTACGAAGATGTTTAATGTCGTCATACCTACTACTCCCGCCCCCCACATAGTAATCATTTAGTTGCCCCTCCAGATAGTTTTGCAGCCCATACCTTCACCTCGCCTCCTCTTTTCCCTGCTTCTTATAATAACTCGCTATTCCGGGTTTGGCACGCGTTTCCCACCATTCCAACAAACATTCACCTGCCCGTCGCATTTCCCAGATATTCTTCCACCAGTCCTGAAAAACGGACCCATCCCTCTCCCCCTCCAATAGCCGCACGTTCAGTTTCCAATAACCTGGATAAACCCTGATCATTCCATCCCAGTTCAAGTCCGCTAGCACTGCACGGTGATCTGAAAACCCCACATCAAAGGTCTGTATGTGCTCAACTCTAATTCCTTGTGTTACATAAAGTCTATCCAGACGGGCCGCATAGCCCCTGCGAACGAACGTATGCTCCACCCCCACCCACCACCCGCCCCACCACATCATAAACCCCTGCATCCCCCAGCAGATTCCATAAGAAGGTAAAACGCACCCCGCCCCCCCTCGACTCAACATCGCCATGATGGATAACGCAATTCCAATCCCCACCCATGACAGTAATGAACAGCAAACCCCGAGTGTAAAATGTTAAAGCCTCCCTCACAAATTCTATTTTAACTTTAGTGTTGCTTTCTGCAGGCATGTAAACGCCAATAAAACAAACCCTCACCTCACCCCAGTAACCATCTACCCTCACCACCCTCCCACCTCCCCCCTCCTCCCATCTCAAGACACACCAAGGGCTGGACTCCTTCACCGCTGTAGCTACCCCACCCTTTAATTTTAAAGAACTGCTAACATACATTCGGTAGCCTTTTAACCGTAACTCTCGCCCAAACTTATAATTGTGTTCTTGTATGAAACATACGTCCACAGCGTACCTGCGCAAGAACCACTCCATCCACACACACTTAAACTCTGCCCGCAGGCCAATTACATTGATGGTAACACACTTGAATTCACAAAAGGAGGTTTTCCTCTATGTTTGTGGGTCTTTCCCGTTCCCACACGTACATTACACTGACCTTTGATCTTTGACCTCCCAAGGCCCCCCTCACTTCCCCGTGCCCTACCTATATGCTGGGCGCTTGCCACAACCCCGTCTGCAAGAGGCGCCTCAGCCACTTTCGACCATAATTTCTTCCCTGGACGCTGTCCCGGTGTCAGGACCTCGTCCATATCCGACACTCCTGCCGTCCGTTTGCGGGAACCACCTTCCACACACATCTCCTCACCACACGAAGCCTCCTGGTGGACTTCCACAACCACCTCATGCAACCGTGTCTCCCATATTTTGCGAATCATCCTTCACCACTTCTTGACACTCCGGTGGAACGTCTGGGCTATGCTCTGCCCCATCCAGGAGATCGTTTAGCACGTTCTCCAGCAAACTTTCCTGTGACAACTCCACAGGCTCTGTAGGCCCCACAGGTGGTGTGGGCACGTTTGTAGTGTCCACCGACAGGGTGGCACACGCCATAGACCGTGTCTCCTCTTGTTGTACTTCCTCACTCCAAAGCTTAGGTCCTTGTTCAGGCGAGGGACCAGTCTCCAGATCAAAGGCCTCGGTTCGTAGGACCACAGGAGAAGGTTCCCGGATGCGTACAACCAGGCGTCTGGAGCACTGAGCAGCCATATGGTCATACGAGTTGCATAACCTGCATGTCTTACGTTGGCCTGCATAGTGAACAAAAACTTGGGTCCTGTAGTGTTCTAGATGAACGTAAGATGGAATCGGCTGTTTTAATATCATCTTGAGGGTGCAGGAGCCTTCCGGGAGCCCCTCGTATGGGCCCTCCCTCCACACTCCCTTGGTCGCTGCATGTACCATGCCGTATTTACCAAAAACTTTCCGAATAACATACTCCGCCTCGAAAGGCACGTTCCTTACTTTGACCCAGGTGACGTATGTGGAGACGTCATGCAGGCATACCTCTACGGCTGAATTCACCTCCATTTTCCTCTCTTGAAAAGCTTCCACAATCTTGGAGTAAAAGCCGGCATTTGCGAATTTTACAAAAAACCTCGACATCCCATTGAGAGCCACACCATATAATTCCTCAGTGGGGATGCCGTAGACGTCGCGAATAATGGTAGGCAACAAGACATGCATCGTTGCACCACTGAGAGAGCCACGAATGAATTCAACACAGACCGTGTTTACTCTTCTACCCTGACGATCCGCCATCTTGCGTACTGTAGTACACGGTTCGCCACCAGGTGTAAGCAGGAGCAGGCTCAGAAAGCGTCCTCTCAGCCCGCAGGTTGAGAGACGAATGATTATCAGTGTATTCCAGCCAAGTATAAAGGTGAGCTTAAATTAAATAAGTCAGCCTGGGCAGTCGAATATGGCTTTTTTTCATGAGTTATCTAAAGTATTTAGTAAATGGTATTAATCAGAGGGAGTTACTGTCTTTAGTGATCTCCTGCTGTTAGTGCTACCAGTCAACATTTTAGATGGTCACGTTTTTATAATCATGTACTTGAGTCTGTGGTTGAAACAGTTAAATTGGTACATACGTAGGTAGTCCCGTAGCTCGATCACTAGCGCATTCAGCTCACACACTGAGGTCTGGAGATCGAATCCCCGGTACGGCTGGAAAACATTAGGACGTGTTTCCTTAAGACACCTACTGTCCATGTTTATCTATCAGTATAAAATGGGTACCTGGGTGTTAGTCGACTGGTGTGGGTCGTATCCTGGGACAAAAAGTGACCTAATTTGTCCGAAATTCTCTGCATAACAAGCGGCTTTTTATATAGTAGTATGTCATTGATGTCAGCTAGGCCTGTATACCTTGTACATGTACTTGTAGAAATAAAGATATTACTACTATTATTATTATTTGAAGTGACTGAACAAATTTCAGAGTCAATACTTCTATTTTCTCCTCACGACAATACTCTGGGGACAAGAGTCTCGGAGGAAAATCTTTCCAGGTGATTTCAGGAGTGATATTGTAGGTAATGAACATCAACATGACTACAAACAACAGTCACAGGTAACTAATTTCAAAGGTAAAATATCTGAGCCTTTGAAATGCAAGTGTTGTCATAATCTATGTCATATAATTTCAGACTGCTTCAAGCTACAGAAGCAGCCTTCAGATAATGGAAAGTCTAGAAACACGGAGAAGTCAAATAAACAGAAATCAATGAGATATATTTTACTTTTGGTGGATTGTAACGTGTTCTAGGATAATATGGATGAATATTTAAGCAGAATGTATAACCAGAGTAAGATGGTCTTACATAAAACAGTTACACATGTGACTTGCTACTTTTAGAGATTCTGATGCATATTGTCCTTCGTTGAGATGATGTTCTTCCAGCACTGGGAGACACCTATCTCAACCAAAAGGTTTTACAGGAAACTTATGGTGGTGTAATCATTTCTGTTCCACTATATATGATATATATTTGTCCACAATACTGTAGAGAACATTTAAATGTGGGATTGTCAGGGTGATTCTAAAGGACGCTTTGTTGACATATTTCCAAGATTCGCCTTGTGACCAGATACTATCATTATTATAATGCTGATCATCCCCGGCAGACGGTCACTCAATAATTTCTTTTTCACATCGATATCTTAATTTGACTTGAAAAAAAAAAGTATGTTCGTAAAACACTTATACGTATTTGGTTGTCATCGTTGTGTGGCTCATTTGGGAACCATTTTCATTATTAATGGGGAGGGAGGGGGAGGGGGGATGCGCAATATTACAATGTAAAAAGGAACTTGACCTATTTTAAAACAAGCATTTCTTAGGTTCAGAAATTTCTTGCTACAACCTTTGTAATATTATATAAATGTGTATAGTACAGTACGTTTTATTTTTTTTAATATGAATGTTTTATGAAAATCTCTTCAAAACCCTTCAGTGTGAGGCCTTCATGCTCAAGGGCTCTTGATCTAAGGAAATGGAGCTACCCACCAATTCCTTTGATCAAACTAGATTACCTTCCACTCCCCAGACGCTGTATGACCCTTATGAGTTTAGGACTTTCCCATGAATATAATAATTCCTTGAAGCACTTTTCGTGCCACTTTACCCCAGACTGTCAACAGTCACTGACCTTCTTACTATAATACCGATAAGTTGATAAGCAACACACCTGTGTAACAGTTAGGTATCTTTATTCCGAAACGTTCTGTCTAAACAATAGGTTTCTTCAGCGGAGTACAGAGGAGGCAGCAGAAATAGAGATGTAGCGACGATATAATCAGTCCATCACCCTTGAGGTGATCACCCTTTGAGGTGGTCAGTCCCTCAGCTGATCGACTGACCACCTTTAAGGGTGATGGACTGATTACATCGTTTTTATATCTCTAATGTTTCTGCTGCCTTCTCTGTACGCTACTGAAGAAGTCTACTGTGTAGACGAAACATTCCGGAATAAAGATGCCTAACTGTTATACATGTGTCTCACTTAAAATAATTTTTTCAAAGAAAATATTATAGATAAGACTTATTATTTTAGTGTTTGTGTCGTTCTTGTTTTTAGTCGTAGCTGGAGATCTTACTTAATAAATCAGTTATAGTTTGTCATGTTCACTGTTGTAATAACTACGAAATAAATTAATGTACTTCATTAACGCTAAATAATACGAGGTTTAAGTTTGTTCACTTCACTTCAAATGGAAAACTGAAATTAATTATATCTATAACGTGTTGAGAATTTCTAACCAAGACAGGACTCGCAGCTGTGGCTTAAAATTTTACAAATTTATAATTAGAAAGGATATAGGAAAGCACTAGTTTGACATTAATAGTTATAGATGAGTGAAATGAACTCCTAAGTGGCATCATTAAAGCTAGAATTTCAGGTAGCTTTAAAAATATGTTAGAAAGGTTCATGAGCAAGTGTGACTCAGATCTGCCTAATATTTCATTAATGGTATACAAAGTCCCTTAACCTTGGTGAGTGTTCAGTTCCATAACCTCGATCACTGAGTGAGGTTATGGATCTGTTTGTTCAGTAACAAACAACTGTGTTATACATAGAATTTTGGGCGACACGGGATATAAATAACTCTGTAATATATTGATGCTCTTTACTCACAGAAGGAAGACAACAAAGTACATGAAAGGAACACACACACAGGTATACTTACACACGCGCGCGAGCGCGTGTGTACACAGGGATTACGGAACAAACATTTCATTAAGAGTTAAAGTTAACATAAAGCAGAAGCCGAATTATGAATTCAGATAACAGGGATAATCACTATATTTCAATCAACGGAGGAAGATCATAGGTAGTCAGTCAACAGGACCCAGTCAACTGATGCCAATAAATGGGAGCAAGTTAACTGGGGCCAGCTAACAGAAGTCATCAACGGGAGTCAGTAGATATACACGTGAAGTTAAACTCTCGGACCTTCATCTTTTTATATAGTAGTAAATGTCTGGATGTTGGTAGTCGACTTCTTGGTGGTGGTCGACTTTTTAGTGGTGGTCTACTTCTTGGTGGTGGTCGACTTTTTAGTGGTGGTCTACTTCTTGGTGGTGGTCGACATTTTAGTGGTGGTCTACTTCTTGGTGGTGGTCGACTTTTTAGTGGTGGTCTACTTCTTGGTGGTGGTCGACTTTATAATGGTGTTGGACACAGACATTGGATTATTTTGATGGTCTTCTGGATATCACTGGCCATCGTCCGAGAATGTTATGTCAGCTGAGGAATGGAAATATTTGATAAATACATATTGTTAAATAAGCGAAATATTCAATCAATATGTATAATTTAGCTTTTCAGATTTACTGGCGAAACAGAATCCTATAAATGATGTACACTTACGTCAGTAAATGTGTATATTGTTTGTATAAATGGTTTAGAAAAACCGACAAGTTGATGAATGAGAGACTTGTCCAACATATGAGAATTTATATTGTGGAAACGTTTCGCCAGCTAGTGGCTTCTTCAGTCCAATACACAGAAGAACGGTGGAAGATGAAGAGTTTGTGGTAATCAGTCCCTCAGCCTGGAGACTATATATTCAGTCCATCAGTCTTGATAAACGATACCGCGGACAGGGTTAGAACCCGCGATCAGAGGGTTCGCGGGTTCTAACCCCGCCCATGGTATGGTTTGCTTGCAATCGTGTAATTGCGATTTCGTGAATCATCAGTCTTGATTACAATACTTTCATCAAGATTAGTGGACTGAACACATCGGCTCCAGGCTGAGCTAAGGGACTGATTACCTCAAACTCCTCTTCTGGCCACTGTCTGGCGAAACGTTTCCAGAATATAGATACCAGTGTTGTATAAATGTATATTGCTTTCCACGTCTTTCATCTGAAATTATAAGATTTCACTAAAATAAGTTAGAGTAACCGAAAATTAGAATACTTGTTAACTTTCTTTATGGTCCAAATCACATTACAACGAAAATAACCCATGGAGATAAAAATAGGTTACTGGGACAACGTATACCTTGGTCACTCTAAATGGAGTAGACTAAGATCCGGGGACCGAAACGTATCCAGTAAAAATGTCCTGAGTGTATGTACTCGTGTTCTGTCATCCATATTGTCCATACCATTATATCTTTTATATGTGTTGTGTCTTGAGACATTATTTGTGCTTGCATGCTGAGTTCGTCCCTTTGTTTACATCTGACTTTGTGGGACAATCCCAGTTGTTCGCTTGATATATAAAATTGTTTCGCAGTGCAGTATTTTATTGGTCTATATGTTGCATTATAAACAGTGTTGCCTGCATTATCCTCCTAATCTACCTTGCATTATAGTAATTTACTATAATTATTGGCGGTTCCTTTCGTCTGTGTATTTGTAAGTTGTAATATCTGTGATTATTTTTTTTAATAATGATAAAGTTCTTATTCTTTACACGAAACATGTGCGTGACGTGTCATCCAAAATATTAATCATCTTTTAATGTTAACGCGATGATGGAAGGACCCAGCAATATTTCAGCTTAGAGATAACACGCGATTTGAAGAGAATCATCATGGGCCTGGCAACTCTAGTTTTGAAGGTTCTCATTATCCATCCTATCATTTTCCTAGCAAATGTGGTAAATACATTGTTGTGATCTTTGAAAGTGAAACTCTCTGACATTACTACTCCTGGGTCCTTCACATTAGTTTTTCTCTCTGTTGTGTGGTTGGGGGTTTGTGTTGAACTCTGATACAGTTTTAATTTCCTCGAGTTTTCCATAGTAGAGTAATCGAAGTTTGTCTTCATTGAACTTCATACTGTTTTCTGCGGCCCATTTAAAATACTCAAGCATCAGACATCACTGGACCTCGTCCTATCTAAATCACCTGATTTCCTTATCATATATAATTTGGTTTATCTGTTTTCTGTACAGCAAAATATCCACCAATTAAATGTTCTAGAGTGACATTTGCGTCTTTAATCCTAATTTGTTGTGTGAAAGTTGACCATTCGTTTTTCCATAGTATCATTTGTTTTGTAACTCTTGAAATAAAGTTATTGCATATTATTACGAATACTTGTGGTGCCCTTTACCATGAAAACAAGTATTAAATGTTATTGTTTTGGTAAATTCAAACTATTTTGTTTAATGGTGTTAGTTTAGTTAGTTTAATATGTTTATTATGCACCCCATACCCATCCTGTGGGCGGTAGTCAAAAGATTACAGAGGTACATAATGGGTCCAGGGACTGGGCCTCAAAGTTTTGATAGCTGAGCAAGTTACAGAGGTAATGAATTCACAATTTACAAAGATAATGAACTCACAATTTACAAAGGTAATGAACTCCAGGTAGGTCTAGTCACAATCATGACAAGTTACAAAGGTATTTACAGATTACAGGGGTACACAATGGGTCCAGGGACCGGGCTCAAAAGTTTTGATGGCTGAACTAGGTACAAGGTAATGAACTCACAAGTTACAAAGGTAATGAACTCACAAGTTACAAAGGTAATGAATACTGTAAGAATGGTTACTTACGTTTATACATGGCTGCAATCATGAACAAATTTTAGAGTAATGAGCAATTCACACTTCCACACACCCGGTCACAACTGTAGTGAGTTATTGGTGCAAATGTTGATTGCTGAGTCTCTCTGTCTCACACACACACACACACACACACATACAAATTCATACACACACACACATAAACACACACACACACACACACACACACACACACACACACACACACACACACACACACACACACACACACACACACACACACACACACACACACACACACTCATACACATACACACAAACACACACACACACACACACACACACACACACACACACACACACACACACACACACACACACACACACACACACACACACAAACACACACACATGCACATATGTGGTAATGCTTTATTTACAGCTAGCAAAGTCAGGGTATTTCTCCAGAATGGTCTGTAATATACCACTGTGGATAAAATACTTAGCCATTTCTTGAACACTTCTGAGTGAGTTGTTTCTAAATTCATTAATTTTATCGCACTCCAGTACATAATGACGCAGGGTGTGACAATAATCCATCTGGCAAAGTTTACATTTCGTTTGGTCTGGTGGTGATTTAACCTGCCAAAGATACTTGTAACCCAGCCGGAGCCGGGCGGTAGTGACATCCAAGAGTCTGCTTATTTTGTTGGATGCACCATAGACATGTGGCTCCTCCTGCATGATAGAATGATGATAGATGGACTCACTGGTGTCAATCTCCCTGAGCCTTAAGTCCATAAAATTCAGCTGAAGTTCTTTTCGTATTATTGTTCTCAAACTACTACCTGACAAGCCAAGATTGTAATCTACTCCCTCTTTGAAAGCATACAGCTTAGCCAATCCGGTGTTAAAAATGTATTTACAACTATGAAATGTTAATATGTTATGTAAAAGTGTACATAACTTTACGAAATATACGTGACTGAGCTTTAGTATATAACTAATGTTAAGAAAAATAACTAATTCCTCGACTTCTAAAATAATAATTGATGGGTAACTTAGTTACGTATCCTTTTACTAACCATTTACTTGCCAGGCCTGTAGATGGGCCTCGGCCTCGGCAAGTAGGGACGCTGATGCCGGCCCGCCTGGGACGGCACGGCAGCCAGGAGAGCCACCATAACAATGGCTAGGAGATGTAGCAGACGCATGGTGGAGGTACGGTTGTATCGAAGTTAACTGTGTTCTGCTACTGCGCTGTGCTCCTGCAGTCATCCTTTCTTATATTCATCAATATCGCAGCATTATTTAACTATGTGGCACCTTGGCGTAGGAGCATCCTTGGGTTATGAATGTGAAATGCCCATAAAAAAAAGTGAAAAATAACTTGATACGTATCAGTCGCCGTCGTCACCAAGAGGAATTCCCACACCCCAAATATCCCGTGTCTCGCTGGAACATAATAATAAGAGGAGCACTAGAGCAAGCCTACTGGCCCATACTTGGCAGATCCCTCTCAAACCCATCCCTTCTCACTCGCATTTTAATCTTACTTTTAAAGATAAGTACTCGGCAAATT
This sequence comes from Cherax quadricarinatus, assembly GCF_026875155.1. Lineage (NCBI taxonomy): Eukaryota > Metazoa > Arthropoda > Malacostraca > Decapoda > Parastacidae > Cherax > Cherax quadricarinatus. The sequence goes on along the minus strand of NC_069449.1, from coordinate 34,956,310 downwards.
GTTCCACTCATCTACAACTCTAGTGCTATAGTAGATCAGTACTTTCCTAAGTCCTATCTAAATCTGTATTTATCCAATTTGAATCCAGTGTTTCGAGTTATTTCTTGATTAGATGTCCTCAGCATTCTCTTTTTGTCTTTTTTTTTTGTTGGTACTGATGGTATATAAAGTACTTCAAAGTGGAAGCGGTACATCACTTATACAATCTCCGACGCTCCGGGAAACAGTGACAGATCACCATCCGGCAAAGACCTGTGTCAGGACTACGTTCCTAGCAAATATACATATTATCATCATATTTTATTGTCTGAATCGTCTTGACTAAGTTCCTGGGCGAAACATTGGAGTTCCAACTCCCTCAAACACAACATCTTTTTTTATGACCTCATTCTTTCACCCGTACACACCCCCACACACCTACCTACTACATACTCTCACACTGTATATGTAAATATTTTCCATGCGTTCTCGACGTCCTCCATATCACTTAATCTAGCCAACCTTTCCTCCAACAGTTGTATTTATCTTCCACTAAATAATCCTTTCTTTAATTAGTTTGAATCCCCGTGCAGACGGGAAAAAAACTAAGATAAACTTGCCATTATGAGTCTTCGAGCATTGTTCTTTAAGGATCAGTTGTGTTATTCGAGGACCTTTGTGCCACGTAGGGTGTAAATAACAGCCCGGCATTATAATGCTGCTCTATACACATAAGACAACAATTACATTAGAAGCCAGACACACACACACACACACACACACACACACTAGCAAGCGTCCATAGTGATTATGGGGCAAAAAATTCACAAGTTAAGATAAGGCTGTAGCAGAATTATGAAGTCAATTAACAGGGGGCAGTCAGCATGTTGCAATTAACCGAGGACGATCACAGGAAGGCAGTGAACGGGACCTAAGCAACAGAAGCCAATAAATGGCAGCAAGTAAACTGGGGCTAGCCAACAGAAATTATCAACGAGAGTAAGTAGCCATGCACGTGACGTTAAGTTCTAAGATGTTAGATTATTATTATAATCATGGGGAAGCGCTGAACCCGTAGGATTTTACAGCGTATGTGGGGGAGGGGGGTGATGGGAGGTATTCAGGCTTAATTCAGGGAACTGGAGCACAGATACAGTTACCAAGATCAAGAGCCCCTCACCAGCTTCAAGGAACCTCCCTTGAGGGGTCTAAGACGTTAGTTTTATTTATAGCAGTGAATGTTAATTTCATGATGTTGGTGGTCGATTCTTGGATGTTGGTGGTCGATGCTTGGATGTTGGTGGTCGATGCTTGGATGTTGGTGGTCGACTCTTGGACGTTGGTGGTCGATGCTTGGATGTTGGTGGTCGACTCTTGGATGCTGGTAGTTTATTTCTGGTTGTTGGTGGCCGATTTCTGGTTGTAGACTTCTGAACGGTGGTGGTTGGTTTCCTGTTTTTGTTAGTCGACTTCTGGATGTTGGTTGTCGATTAATGGATGACGGTGGTAGTCTTCTGGTTAGTTGTGGTGGATTTATAATAATAACATCTTTATTTGCTACAAGTACATGTACAAGGTATACAGGTCTAGCTAGGGACCCACAAACTGAGAAAAACCAAGAATATTGTCCTAACTAAACCTAATGAAACACCACTACATCCCACTGACACAGCTAACAAGATAAACGACTTCTTCTCAAACATAGGATCTAATCTCGCCAGTAAAATCCCACATACCAATGCCCATGCCAGGGACTACCTAGATGGAAATTTCCCTAATTCCTTCTATCTTGCACCAACTGAGCCCACGGAAGTCATTGGGATCATAAAGTCACTTAAAAATAACTCGGGGAATCTGTCTCATGTCCCACCATTACTGTACAAGCGAGCGGCCCATGTCCTTTCGCATGCTATTTCATTACTTTTTAACAAGTCAATAGAGACTAGCACCTTCCCAAAACTACTCAAGATGGCAAGGGTTACACCAATACATAAAGGTGGTGACCCTACAGACTTAAACAACTATAGGCCAATATCTAACTTACCATTCCTATCCAAAATCTTTGAGAAACTCGTGTACAAGAGACTGTATTCATTTATAACGGCTCAAAACATACTCAACCCCTGCCAGTTTGGATTCAGGAAAAATAAAAGCACTAATGATGCAATCATAAAAATGCTAGATCTGCTTTACACAGCATTGGAAAATAAGGAATATCCACTAGGAATTTTTATTGACCTAAGAAAAGCTTTTGACACAGTAAACCACCAAATCCTACTCCACAAACTTGACCACTACGGTATAAGAGGCCATGCGCTTGCTTATTTCAAATCTTACATTACTAATAGGTATCAGTACGTCACCATTAAAGACACAGCATCAGCAACACGGCCACTTGATACTGGAGTTCCGCAGGGAAGTGTCCTTGGTCCCCTGCTCTTCCTCATATACATCAATGACGTTCCAAACGTATACCAACACCCGAAACCCATTCTCTTTGCTGATGACACGACTTATGTCATCTCTCACCCTAATCTTGCCACCCTCAACACCATTGTGAATGAGGAGCTGATTAAAATATCGACTTGGATGACAGCCAATAAACTTACCCTTAACACTGACAAAACTTACTATATTATGTTTGGTAGCAGAGCAGGAGATGCACAAATTAACATTAAGATTGACAACACTCTAATTACCAGAAATAATGGGGGAAAATTCCTAGGCTTATACCTTGACAACAACCTGAATTTCAGCACCCATATCCAGCATATAGCCAAAAAAGTATCCAAAACGGTTGGGATCCTCTCCAAGATACGATACTACGTGCCGCAAAATGCCCTTCTCACACTATACCACTCACTTATTTATCCATACCTCACCTATGCTATTTGTGCTTGGGGATCAACTGCAGCAACACACCTAAAGCCAATAATAACCCAACAAAAAGCTGCAGTAAGAATAATCACTAAATCCCATCCCTGGCAGCACACCCCCCCACTCTTCAAAGATCTAAACTTACTCCCAGTTCAGTACATCCACACTTACTACTGTGCAATCTATATCTACAGGGCCTTAAACTCTAATATCAACCTTGCCCTAAAACGCTTTCTTGATAGTTGTGACAGAACCCACAGGCATAACACCAGACACAAACATCTCTACGACATTCCCCGTGTCCGACTAAACCTTTACAAAAATTCAATGTATGTCAAAGGCCCTAAAATCTGGAATACCCTACCTGAGAACTCTAGAACTGCAGACACATTCATCACCTTCAAAACTACCATTAGAAAACATCTTATCTCCCTGATACACCCCGTCAACTAACTACACGAATACCACCTGGTGGTTCACACTTACACTCGCTCACTCATTTGACCATAAACAGAAATATTAATCTCAGTCTTAAAATAATGAATCCTGTGATACTCCAATACTGAAACTATATACTGTGCCAAAACAAAAGCATTCACATTGCTAAACTCATAAACTAGTATTTAGTCACTTAGCCATAATACCAACTTACCTCATAATTTGTAATATTTTACAATTAAGAATAAAACTAAGTATGCCCGAAATGCCTAGCCATGCTAAGCGTTCTAGTGGTACACTCTGTAATAACAATTTTACTACATGTAAACCAAACAATAACCAAATTTCTGTAAACTCAGCATTGTAATCCTTATAGAGAATAAACTTTGAATTTGAATTTGAATGACATGCTACTATATGGAAAGCCGCTTGTTATGCTGAGCATTTCGGGCAAATTAGGTCAGTTTTGTCCCAGGATGCGACCCACACCAGTCGACTAACACCCAGGTACCCATTTTACACTGAAGGGTGAACAGGAACAGCATGTGTCTTATGGAAACCACGTACCTAATGTTTTTTCCAGCAGTACTGGAGATTCGAACTCCAGACATTAGTGAGCTGAGTGCTCTAGCGATCGAGCTACGGGACACTCGATGGTGGTTGACTACTTGAAGGGTCTGGTCAACGTTTGGATGGTGGTTACCTGGAGGCTACCTGGAGGGCATTCCGGGGATCAACGTCCCCGCGGCCCGGTCCACGACCAGGCCTCCCGGTGGATCAGGGCCTGATCAACGAGGCTGTTACTGCTGGCCGCACGTAATCCAACGTACGAACCACAGCCAGGCTGATCCGGCACCGTCTTTAGGTATCTGTCCAGCTCCCTCTTGAAGACAACCAGGGGTCTTCCCATAATGCCCCTTATTGTTGGTGGGAGGCTGTTGAACAGTCTTGGGCCCCGGACACTTATTGTGTTTTCTCTTAGTGTGCCAATGACGCCCCTACTTTTCACTGGGGGTATGTTGCATCGCCTGCCAAGTCTTTTGCTTTCGTATGGAGTGATTGCTGTGTGCATATTAGGGACCAGTCCCTCCAGAATCTTCCAGGTGTAGATTACGATATATCTCTCTCGCCTGCGCTCTAGTGAGTACAAGTCAAGTGCTTCCAGGTGCTCCCCAGTAGTTAAGGTGTTTGATGGAACTTATACGTGCAGTAAAGGTTCCCTGTACATTCTCTAGCTCTGCAATTTCACCTTCCTTGAATGGGGATGTTAATGTACAGCAGTATTCCAGCCTAGAAAGAATAAGTGATTTAAAAAGGATCATCATTGGCTTAGCATCTCTTGTCTTGAATGTTCTCATTATCCATCCTATCAGTTTCCTAGCAGATGTGATAGTGGCATCGTTGTGGTCCTTGAAGGTGAGGTTTTAGGACATTACCACACCCAGGTCCTTCACATTACTTTTCCTCTCTATTGTGTGATTGGAGTTTGTAGTATACTCAGTTCTAGTTATTATTTCCTCTAGTTTTCTATAACGGAGTAGTTGGAATTTGTCTTCACTGAACATCATATTGTTCTATGTTGCCCATTGGAAAACTTGGTTTATATCTTCTTGGAGCTTTGCCGTGTCCTCAATGGATGACACTCTCATGCAGATCCTAGTATCGTCTGTAAAAGATGATACAGTGCTGTGGTTTACATCTCTGTCTATGTCTGATATGAGAATAAGGAACAGGATAGGTGCGAGTACTGTGCCTTGTGGGACAGAGCTCTTCACTATGGCAGCATCTGATTAACTCTGTTTACCACTACTCTTTGTGTGCGATTGGTTAGAAAGTTGAAGATCCATCTGCCTACTTTGCCGGTTTATCCCTTTAGCACGCATTTGTGTGCTATTACACCATGGTCCGCACTTGTCAAAGGCTTTTGCAAAGTCTGTGTATGCTACATCCGCATTCTGTTTGTTTCCAGTGCATCTAGGACCATATCATAGTGGTCAAGCAGTTGCGAAAGGCAGGAGCCCCCTGCTCTGAAACCATTTTTGACCGGGGTTTGTGCAATTTGGGGGGGTCTAGGTTTCTATCCTATTTCTTAAACCTTTAAAAATATTTTTATAAATTGGGACTTAAAAGCTAGGCTTAGTTCTTAGCTACTGCTTGCTCCACCTTTAGGGAGGGGGGCTAATCTTTGTTTTTAGTGCTGGGGAATCTCCCCTGTGTCTAAGCTCCTTCTTCTAGCATACTTGGGGCCCTGAAGGGGTTTCTTCATTTTTTAAATAAACACCGAGTTTTCCACGAGTCTGGGCCTGGGCTGGTGCATGGGCCTTCGTCGATGGCTTTCTCAGAGTCTATGATTTAAAGTTTTTCATAATTTTGGGCCCTACATTGGGCGGGGTTTTTGAGGCTCTTTCATGAAAAAATTTTTTGGATCGCATCTTAAACTGGTTAGTGGCTCGCGAACACAGTCATACTGCAATTTCGTATCTCGCTCATTTCTTTGTTGTCGTCAGTGTGGGATCCATTTTGTCTAGAGGCCCCTTTAACTAGAAGGGGTTTTTTGCTTGTTTTTGGGTATGAAAAAAATTTTTTCAAATTTTCTTTCAATTTCATTAATCGCTTTTGCTCCTCTTGTCTCTCCTGGATTCGTAGGCCCTTTTTAACTTCAGCTCAAAATTTTCCACTCCCCGGTTAGCACTACCTTCCGTGATCAGATAATCTGGCATTCTTGAGGGGCTCAATGGTTCTTTTCTTCTCCTGTAGAGGGGCGTCCCTCTCTCCATTTACTTCTTCTTTTTTGCTTTTAGAATAACCCTTTAACATACTTTTTACTACCAGGAGGGTGAACTTTCGAGGCATTGGTTAGGGTCCATATATTTAAGATATCCTCCCACATGTTTCATTTAGGCTAGTTTACCTGATTCCAGATAGTTCTTTTTGTTGAAGTTGAATTTGGTAAAGGTACCCTCATAAAGAATGCTCGTGCCGACAGGGCCAAAGTCATGCAATCTGGGCTTCGATTAGATTTGATCAGAATTTGTTTTTTTTGATATTGTTTTTTCCTTTCCAGGTCCTCATTATTTGTGAAAATAAGGTCCAGTGTTTTTCTCCATCTTGTTGGCTCCCTATTTTTCGACTTAGGGTGTTTTGTTGCAGAAATTCGCAGCTCCTGCGTGGTGACCTTTCATCTGAACTACCTCCAAAGGATTATTTCTGCACGACATTATTTCTATATTCTTCCATTTTGTGTGTCTTAGATTGAAGTCACCAAGCAGCAAGATGTTTGGGGATGGGGCTGGAAAGTTGTCCAGACAGGAGTCGATTTTTGACAGTTGTTCTTTGAACTGTTGGGAAGTTACATCCGGTGGCATATATACAAGTACAATGACTAAGTTTTGGTTCTCGATTTTTATTGTTATAACTTCAACTACATCATTTGTGGTGTTCAGTATCTCTGTGCAAATGAGCGACTCTTTGACATACAGGCCAACCCTCCCTTGTTGCCTGTTGGTGGTGTCAGAAGGTTAAGGGTCGCATTCTGAATGTTGGTGTCGACTTCTTGGTGGTGGAAGGAGACATTGTTCAGAAGATCGACCTGTAACCAATAGCTGTCGTCCGGGAGTGTTTTGTTAGGCTGAGGAATAAAAAATGATTGGATAAATATAATGATAAATAGAACAAATGTAATATAAAAATATATAATTTAATCCTTCAGGTTTACTGGACAAACACAATTGTATAATATAAACCTATGTCCAGGGACGGATCTATTATGACACTAATGACACTTAAGCTTCAGGGCCCCTAATCCTTGAGGGGCCCTAGATGCGATTTTATTTATTTATTTATTTATGTATTTATTAATTTGAACATGATACAGAAAAGTACAAAAGAATACAATTAGTGCAGCATGCCAAAGCCCCTTGTATACAGAGCATTATGGGCAGGCTTAAAATTAACTTAAGATTAACTAAGCATTCCTAAACATTATTGTAAACAGATAACAATTAAGCTCTAGTGAGTATTACAAAGACAGGTCATATGGTTGCATGCATTGCTGTACATTCAGTAGAATGTCATTAAAAAATAATAAAGTTTGATTGGGTCTCAGGTTAAATATTTCTGTGATACAATTATGAGAAACATTTAAGTTATACAATTTATAAGATACAATTATTCAGTATTTATTTGGTTGTGGGTGAGTAAGTGATTTTTGAAAAGAGACTTGAATTTATAAACAGATAATGTTTCTTTTATATTCATTGGGAATGAATTCCAGATTTTAGGGCCTTTTATGTGCATTGAGTTTTTGCATAGCGTGAGATGGACACGAGGAACATCAAAGAGTGATCTGTGCCTTGTGTTATGGTCATGTGTTCTGTTGAGGTTGCTGTATGAGTTTTCTTTTTAATAATAATAATAATAATAATAATAATAATAATAATAATAATAATAATAATAATAATAATAATAATAATAATAAGAATATAGTGTAATTCAATACAAAATAAGTTAAAGTAAAAATTAAAAGGTTATTAAAGTATTATGTAGGTTAGTCGTATACGAAAAACAGAAGAAAACACGCCATCTAGAATGCAATGCGCAGTACTTCAGCTTATTTGTGAGAAACACCTAATTGAAGTGTTCCCTAATATTAATAACAAGTGCGCTTACTGTACTTGACAATGTCTATCACGATCTGTGAAGCAGAAAGGAATTTTTCAAAGTTATCCTTTATCAATGAACAAATTTCGGTGTACCATGACTGAAGAGCGTTTAAATTCTTTATGCATTTTGTCTCTGGAAAATGACATGGCAAGGAAGCTCTCATATGACAAAACTGTAAGTGAATATGTTACTAGGGTAAAACAAAACAAAACAATAAAAAAGTATTTTGTAAAATATGCTTCATATAGTATTCTCATAGGTGTCTAAAATAAGACTGTACTGACTGTGGTCTTTTCTATTTTTTCCATCATTCTAAGATGCATCATGCATATATATAACATTTTTCTAATTTTCATCATCCCCATAACTCGAAACTATAAGGCACAGGAAATTTTTATACACACTAGTTAGTTAGTTTAATATGTTTATTATGCACCCCATACCCATCCTGTGGGCGGTAGTCAAAAGATTACAGAGGTACATAATGGGTCCAGGGACTGGGCCTCAAAGTTTTGATAGCTGAGCAAGTTACAGAGGTAATGAATTCACAATTTACAAAGGTAATGAACTCACAATTTACAAAGGTAATGAACTCCAGGTAGGTCTAGTCACAATCATGACAAGTTACAAAGGTATTTATAGATTACAGAGGTACACAATGGGTCCAGGGACCGGGCTCCAAAGTTTTGATGGCTGAACTAGGTACAAGGTAATGAACTCACAAGTTACAAAAGTAATGAACTCACAAGTTACAAAGGTAATGAGTACTGTAAGAATGGTTACTTACGTTTATACATGGCTGCAATCATGAACAAATTTTAGAGTAATGAGCAATTCACACTTCCACACCCGGTCACAACTGTAGTGAGTTATTGGTGCAAATGTTGATTGCTGAGTCTCTCTGTCTCACACACACACACACACACACATACAAATTCATACACACACACACATAAACACACACACACACACACACACACACACACACAAACTCATACACACACACGCACACACACTCGTACACACACACACACATACACACACACACACACACACACACACACACACACACACACACACACACACACACACACACACACACACACACACACACACACACACTCATACACATACACACACACACACACACACACACACACACACACACACACACACACACACACACACACACATGCACATATGTGGTAATGCTTTATTTACAGCTAGCAAAGTCAGGGTATTTCTCCAGAATGGTCTGTAATATACCACTGTGGATAAAATACTTAGCCATTTCTTGAACACTTCTGAGTGAGTTGTTTCTAAATTAATTAATTTTATCGCACTCCAGTACATAATGACGCAGGGTGTGACAATAATCCATCTGGCAAAGTTTACATTTCGTTTGGTCTACATCTGGTGGTGGTGATTTAACCTGCCAAAGATACTTGTAACCCAGCCGGAGCCGGGCGGTAGTGACATCCAAGAGTCTGCTTATTTTGTTGGATGCACCATAGACATGTGGCTCCTCCTGCATGATAGAATGATGATAGATGGACTCACTGGTGTCAATCTCCCTGAGCCTTAAGTCCATAAAATTCAGCTGAAGTTCTTTTCGTATTATTGTTCTCAAACTACTACCTGACAAGCCAAGATTGTAATCTACTCCCTCTTTGAAAGCATACAGCTTAGCCAATTTATCAGTTCTATCATGCATCTGAAGACCAATGTGAGATGGAATCCACAGCATGTGCACTCTGACTCCACTGTCCACAATCCTACCATACCTGTGTCTGGCTTCTGACACAAGCATGCCACAATTTATGCTTAATGAGTTGAGAGCATTTATGGATGACAGAGAATCAGTTACAATTAAACTGTCAATCTTTGATACATAGATGCATTTCAGTGCAAGGAGTATGGCAAACAGTTCTGTCTGAAGGGTAGAGGCCCAATTATTGATGCGTGCTCCAATTTCTTTAAGAGAGCCATCACTCTGTACGACAACAGCAGCACTACCAGCTGCACCAGTGGATTGGTGAACAGAACCATCAACGTAAATAATTTGCGAGAGTGTGTGCTGTGTGACTAAGTTATCAATACAGCTTAAGGCCTCATGTTTGGCTTCAAGGCGAAGTTTTGGTTGTGATTTAAGAAGTAGTTTGGGGATACACACTAGTAACGTGTAGTACTAGTGTGGGTAAGATATAAACAACTATTGGAGGATAGATGGGCTAATGAGAGCATAGGCAATGGGGTCGAAGAGGTATGGGATAGGTTTAAAAATGTAGTGTTAGAGTGTTCAGCAGAAGTTTGTGGTTGCAGGAAAGTGGGTGCGGGAGGGAAGAGGAGCGATTGGTGGAATGATGATGTAAAGAGAGTAGTAAGGGAGAAAAAGTTAACATATGAGAAGTTTTTACAAAGTAGAAGTGATGCAAGGAAGAAGGAGTATATGGAGAAGAAGAGAGAGAGGTTAAGAGAGTGGTTAAGCAATGTAAAAAGAGTAAGTTTATTCAGGTATACACAAATACAGTTACATAGAATTATCATACATAGCAGCATATGTGTAGAGAACCTGGGATAACCCAAAAAAGTCAGACAGTGACTTATTTCCATTGGGGTCCTTTTACCTTATTATTATAATGTAAGGGTTATAATATTTTCTTATTATTCTATAATGAAGATAAAATCTTATTATCATACTAAAAAGACTATCTACTACACCAAGGTCATTAAGACTATCTACAATACGAGGGTCATTACTAGGAATAAGGTAAAATTTACACGTATGTTAGCTAAAAAATAGAAAATCATTCCCCTCCCTTTCTGTAGCTACATTCATCAGACACCTTTTGGCACTCTTCTTGAACTGGTTCATGCTATGACTGGCTTTGACATGTGCGGGCAGTCTGTTCCATTCCTTTATTGCTGTACATTATTATTATTATAATCAAGGGGAAGCGCTAAACCCGGAGGATTATACAGCGCCTGGGGGGGGGATGTGGAAGGCATTCAGGCTTAATTCGGGGAACTGGAGCACAGATCTAATTCCCTAAATCAAGAGCCCCTCACCAACATCAAGGAACCTTCCTTGAGGGGTATTGCTGTACAATAAAAGGTGTTTGAAGCCTGGCCAATGACTGTGGCTACTACAAAGTTGTGCTCTCTCCCCCTAGTACTATGATTGCTTTGGTTCCCAACCTTGACAAAATTGACAGCAAGATATTCTGGACACTGTTTGTGAGCAATTTTATAAACATGATTTAGCTTCAGTTGTTTTACTCTGTCTTCAACATTCAGCATATCCAACTGCTGTAATTCATCCTGACCTACATGTTCTCTTGGTCTCAGCCCCAGGATGAATCTTACGATTTTGTTCTGGGTGAGTTGCAGTCTATCTTTCATTTTTTTTGTCATGGAAGAGTACCATGAAGAGCGAGCGTAATCCATATGGCATTGTATAAGGGCTAGACATAGGGTCCTGCGAGCCTCAGTAGGGAGACACTATGCTTGTCTATACAGGAACTTCAGTCTGGCATTCGCTTTCTTTGCTACACTGTTCCCTATCAATTCTCCTGACATGCATGGGTCAAAGGGGATTCCCAAATATTTTACTGATGAAACCAAAGTGATGGGCTCCCCATTACACTGGACATTAAAATTATTTACCCTACTCAATTTATGTTTTCCCGAGGTGTAATGATAGTTTGTTGTCTACTAACCATTTGCTGCAGGACTCCAGTTCCAGTGTTAAAACATTATTGCGCAATATCTTGTGGGTCTTTACCTGACACTAACACAGCACTGTCATCTGCATACAGTAGGAGTTTGCACTTGACACTGATAGGCATGTCATTGACATAACATAAGAATAATAAGGGACCCAGAATACTACCTTGGGGAACTCCACATGCTGTCGGCAGGGGTTCTGATTCCGTTTTGTTGATTTTGACAATTTGTCTCCTGTTGCTAAGGTAGGACTTAAACCAGTCTACAGAACCTATACCGATAGCTTGAAGTTTCTTACATAATATATTGTGGTTGATAGTATCGAAGGCCTTTTGCAGGTCTAAGGTTACCATACCTATGAGGTTCCCCTTTATCATTTCAGTTCTCAGGTAATCCATCAGATTAATTAGGGAGGTGTCGGTTGAGTAAGATCTAAAGCCCGATTGATAGCTATGGAGAATGTTGTTGTCATTGAGGTACTTAACTACTTGAGAGTACACCGCCCTCTCTAGAATTTTGGATATTATACCGAGTATACTAACAGGCCTATAGTTGCTGACATCAGACCTACTATTTTTCTTGAAGATAGGAGTAACTCTGGTCTCCTTGAACCCCTCAGGTACGGTATTAGTGGTGATTGATAGATTTATTATGTGAGCAATGAGGATTGACAGTTCAGAAGCACCATCTTTTAGGAACTTAGACGGGATGTTATCAGGGCCAGTGCTCTTAGTTGGGTTTAACCTGCTTAGTTCTTTTTGAATAAAGTCATGAGATACACTTACTAGTTGACAACTGTTTGGGGTTACCCCTTTATTGGTATAGTATGTTTGAAACTTATCAGAGTCTGTGTTAAAGGTATTTGATGCAGCTGGTAGTTTACTTACTAGTGTTGATGCAACAGATGTGTAGTAGGAATTAAAGCAATTTGCCACCTTAGATGTTCCGTGGCATACCTCATTATCGATAGTGAGTGCTATGTTAGACCTATCTACTGGCTTATGGCTATACCCCAACTGTTTTAGTTGTTGCCAGAGCTTTCTGGGGTTATGCTTATACTCTTCAATTTTTGAGCAATAATGCTTTGCCTTTGCTCCTTTTATAAGTCTCTGTACTCTGTTCCTCACCCTTTGGAATTCATTTAGTGCTGCAATATCCTGTCTGTTTGCTTTAAATCTTTTTAGCAGCTGGTCTCTGAATTTCATATTATCTAATATCTCAGTAGTCATCCAGGGTTCAGTTCTTCGTTTAATCCTAACCTCTTTAACTGGTACAATATTATCAAGGATGGTAGTGAACATTGTTTTGAATTTTTCCCAGGCATCATTTACGTCCGTGAAACTTGTTATCTCTATCCACTCACAATTGTGTAGCCTATTTACCAGTCTTTATTTACTGTAGTTTCTAGTTGACCTCATTTTTATTGTCCTGTGTAGGCCTATCCTATCCCTAGTGATTTTCCTGGTGCAGTAAATGATGAAATGATCACTAAGACCTGTGGTAATGACGCCTGACTGACTAATGTTCTCAGCACGGTTACAAAGTATGTGGTCAATTAGGGTGGCTGAGAACTGTGTGATCCGGGTTGGTGTATTAATTAGTTGAGTGTAACTATTTAAACCTAGAATTTGCTTATACCTTTTGCATAGCCCGTTATTTTGCTGCTGAAAACAGATATTGAAGTCGCCCAGTATTATTGTCTCGCAATTGTTTTCAAGTCCGGACAATACTCTGGAAAAGTCTTCTAAGATCTGGTCCTGGGTAGGAGAGCGGTAACTAGTTCCTACTAAGATGGGTTTGGTCTTGGGAAGCAGCACTTCAAACCATAGAATCTCCAGTTTATTGTTATTTAAATCAGGTCTTGGGTTATAAGCTAAGTCATTTCTAATGTAGGCCCATACTCCACCACCCTTTCTGTTCCTATCTAAGCGTTTTATATTTTAACCTTCTATTTTGACCTCGTCGTCAGTCACCGTATCATCCAACCAGGATTCAGAGATGGTTATAACTGTCGCCCTAATTTTGTTAGCTAGAATCTTAATCTCTGCCAATTTAGGAAGAAGTGATCTTGCGTTGACATGAATAAAGTGAAGGCCTGTTTTCATAAAACAATTATAATCATCAATATATGGCAATGGGTCATTTGTATTAAAATTAGGTAAATCAATGTCATCATTGCTAAAGGGTAACTGTGCCAAAGTGCATTTGTTACACACAAAATGAATTCTGGCACCGTTGCTATAATTGTACATACATCCATCATGCACCCACCCCTTACACATTTTACATAAGGTGTCTTTTCTGTTTTTCATGCGTACTTTAGTACAGTGTATGCACATGTTTGGTAGTGTTTGAGATAATAATGGCTGTATCGTCTCACATTGACCTATGTATGCATTATATATGGAGTTAAGGTTATCATTCCTAGGTACTAGACCATCATTATCACCGTCATTTATCTGTCTGTTTTGCCTCTGCACAATAGTTTGAGGTCCTGGATTAATTTGTACATCACCACTTAAGAGCACTACAATAAGAGCTGTGTGCCACTGTTTTTGTTTGGGTATGCGGTGTTGCCATACCTTGCGGCGATAGTGACATTTACTTTTCTGGTAGGATGGCAACTGTTGGGCTTTTACTGTCCAGGGCGCTGTTACTCCATTCACCTTCTCCAGCCCCCATGACTGATTTCTTTCTTCATGGAATTGAAGAAGAAAGATAAATATAATTATGGCAAATGAGAGAGTGGGTGAGATGTTATCAACAAATTTTGTTGAAAATAAGAAAAAGTTTTGGAGTGAGATTAACAAGTTAAGGAAGCCTAGAGAACAAATGGATTTGTCAGTTAAAAAAAGGAGAGGAGAGTTATTAAATGGAAAGTTAGAGGTATTGGGAAGATGGAGGGAATATTTTGAGGAATTGTTGAATGTTGATGAAGATAGGGAAGTTATGATTTCGTGTTTATCTGGAGTTTATCTGGAGAGAGTTCCGGGGGTCAACGCCCCCGCGGCCCGGTCTGTGACCAGGCCTCCTTAGGTCAGTGTCCCAGGATGCGACCCACACCAGTCGACTAACACCCAGGTACCCATTTTACTGATGGGGAACATAGACAACAGGTGGAAAGAAACACGTCCAATGTTTCTACTCTGGCTGGGAATCGAACCCAGGCCCTCACCGTGTGAAGCGAGAGCGTTAACCACCAGCGTGTATAGGGCAAGGAGGAATAACATCTCGTAGGAGTGAGGAAGAGCCAGTTGTGAGTGTGGGGGAAGTTCGTGAGGCAGTAGGTAAAATGAAAGGGGGTAAGGCAGCTGGGATTGATGGGATAAAGATAGAAATGTTAAAATCAGGTGGGGATATAGTTTTGGAGTGGTTGGTGCTATTATTTAATAAATGTATGGAAGAGGGTAAGGTACCTAGGGATTGGCAGAGAGCATGCATAGTTCCTTTGTATAAAGGCAAAGGGGACAAAAGAGAGTGCAAAAATTATAGGGGGATAAGTCTGTTGAGTATACCTGGTAAAGTGTATGGTAGAGTTATTATTGAAAGAATTAAGAGTAAGACGGAGAATAGGATAGCAGATGAACAAGGAGGCTTTAGGAAAGGTAGGGGATATGTGGACCAGGTGTTTACAGTGAAACATGTAAGTGAACAGTATTTAGATAAGGCTAAAGAGGTTTTTGTGGCACTTATGGATTTGGAAAAGGCGTATGACAGGGTTAATAGGGGGGCAATGTGGCATATGTTGCAGATGTACGGTATAGGAGGTAGGTTACTGAAAGCCGTGAAGAGTTTTTACAAGGATAGTGAGGCTCAAGTTAGAGTATGTAAGGAAAGAGGGAGATTATTTCCCAGTAGGGAAAGTAGGCCCTTAACAAGGATGTGTGAGTGTCACCGTGGTTGTTCAAATATATTATAGATGGGGTTGTAGAGAAGTAAAATGCGAGGGTCGTGGCAAGAGGTTTGTAGTTAAAAAGATAAAAAATCAACACATAAAGTGAGAGTTTTCCACAGTTGCTCTTGCTGATGACACTGTGCTCTT
Source organism: Cherax quadricarinatus (assembly GCF_026875155.1). Classification (NCBI taxonomy): domain Eukaryota; kingdom Metazoa; phylum Arthropoda; class Malacostraca; order Decapoda; family Parastacidae; genus Cherax; species Cherax quadricarinatus. The sequence goes on along the minus strand of NC_069449.1, from coordinate 34,940,586 downwards.
GGGAGATTCCTGAAGAGAAGCAGCGAGGTTGGTGGATGGAATTTGGTAGGGTATGTATAAGAAGAAAATTGAAAGTGAAGTACAGGATAGAGTAAGGTTATGAGGAAAACAAAAAGATTAGGTGATGAAAGATTCGAATCAGATTGGAGGGAGAGAGTATGGAGAGGTGAATGTCTTCAGATATTTGGGAGTAGACGTGTCAGCGGATGGGTCTATGACGTTGAGGTGAATCATAGAATTGATGAGGGTAAAAGGGTGAGCGGTGCTCTTAGGAGTCCCTGTGGAGACAAAGAACTTTTGTCCTTGGAAAGCAAAGAGGGGAATGTATGAAGTATAGTTTACCAATGCTCTTATGTGGGTGTGAGCATGGGTGATGAAATGTTTGCAGCGAGGAGAAGGCTGGAAGGCAGTGGAGAAGTCATGTCTGAGGGCATGTGTGGTGTTTACCTGGAGTTTACGGAGCTGGAGAGAGTTTCGGTGGTCAACGTGCCCCCGCGGCCCGGTCTGTGACCAGTCCCTCCTGGTGGATCAGCGCCTGATTCAACCAGGCTGTTGGCTGCTGGCTGCACGCAAACCAACGTACGAGCCACAGCCGCGGCTGATCAGAACTACTTTGAGGTGCTTGTCCAGTGCCAGCTTGAGACTGAGGCAGAGAAATTCAAGTTGGAAGTTAGGAGGAGGTGCGGGATTACCAAAACTGGTTGACCAGAGTGCTGAGGAAGTGTTTTGTTGAGGGTGTTCTGGACAAGTAGAGAGAAAGAGTCGAAACAGATGACTTCAAGAGTGTATCAGTCTTTAGTGGAAGAAGGCGGGGTAGGTCGCCTAGGAAAGGTTGGAGGGAGGGGTAAAGAGTTTTGTGTGCGAGGGCTTGACTTCCAGCGGGCATGCGTGAGCGTGTTTGATAGGAAGTGAATGGAGACAAATGTTTGTTAATACTTGACGTGCTGTTGGAGTGTGAGCAAAGTAACATTTATGAAGGGATTCAGGGAAACCGGCAGGCCGGACTTGAGTCCTGGAGATGGGAAGTACAGTGCCTGCACTCTGAAGGAGGGGTGTTAATGTTGCAGTTTAAAAACTGTAGTGTAAAGCACCCTTCTGGCAAGACAGTGATGGAGTGAATGATGGTGAAAGTTTTTCTTTTTCGGGCCACCCTGCCTTGGTGGGAATCGGCCAGTGTGCTAATAAAAATAATAATAGTAACGTTGACACATGAGATAATCAAGTACAGCAGTTTTAATCAAAATCTGAAATGTAGTGGTTAAATTAAAAAAAAAAAATGTGATCTGTCGTGGAACCCTCAATGAAGAAGATAACAATGGTTACCCAGACCTCGTTGCTGGTTACGAAGGGACTCCCATAACAGCTCAAGCTTCAGGACCCCAAAAATGTAGGTCCACCACTGCCTGCGTTAGTAAACTTGTGTTACATTTTATTTAGTAAACTTAGCTCGAGCAACTGAGAATCACAACTGTGTGGAGGCGAAGCGTTCCACCAATAAAATCACCCAAATGTTGTACGTGTCTTTTTATGTAACTGTCCTGTGGATACCACTAATATAAAGACATAGTTAATTTAATTTTTTTGACTTCTTATCCTCATTACCTGTTCTAAATAGGTTGAAGTCTGATTGTAACAGGCGTATGTATGACGCCAGAGAAAGATATGTATAAATTATTGACTAAGGAATTAATGTTAAACTTTTGAACTGGAACTAATGTGTAGTGTGAGCACAGTTAACATCATTCCATCATTATTACCAGAGTAATGATGATCGAATGAGTGCGCTAGCTCGATCGCTAGCGCACTCAGCTCACACACTGAGGTCCGGGGTTCAATTCCGCGGTAGGGCAGGAAACATTAGGACGTGTTTCCTTAAGGCACCTACTGTCCATGTTAACCCATCAGTAAAATGGGTACCTGGGTGTTAGTCGACTGGTGTGGGTCGCATCCTGGGACAAAAATTTACCTAATTTGCCCGAAATGCTCTGCATAACAAGCAGCTTTGTATATACTGTATATAGTATACAGCTATGGTCTGTATATCTTGTAAAAATAAAGATACTATTATTATTATTATTTTATAATCATGGGGAAGCGCTAAACCCGTAGAATTATACAGCTCATTTGGGGGGGGGGATGGAAGGCATTCAGGCTCAATTCAGGGAACCGGAGCACAGATCCAATTCCTTAGATCAAGAGCCTCTCACCAGCGTCAAGGAACCTCCCTTGAGGGGGAAGGAAGGAGAAGAGAAACTGATGCAGTAACTAGAGAGTTGTGTAGAGGTGCGACATCTTAAAGGATGTTTTTGTCGGCATGGTTTTTTTTAGGAAGCTTCAGTGTATCTCTGGGGAAGCCCAGATGATCGTTAACACGTCTGAGGCGAGTCTCTGAGGCTGGGGAAGCCCAGATGATCGTTAACACGTCTGAGGCGAGTCTCTGAGGCTGGGGAAGCCCAGATGATCGTTAACACGTCTGAGGCGAGTCTCTGAGGCTGGGGAAGCCCAGATGATCGTTACCACGTCTGAGGCGGAGTCTGCTGAAAAAAAGCCACCTGAGTCCACAGAAACTTCTCGATATTCAACTCGTCACCTTTCACAACTGTTCCTGAACATTTTCTTCGCACTACTCCTGCATCCTTTCCCAATAGAGAACATTCACAGCCAAATTTTTCACACATCGAGTGATATATCTCTCCACTTATGATCTAGTATATACCAAACAGCTTAGTTTTTTACTTGCTCTTCTAATTGATGCTGGGTTCCACTGTTTGAGTAATCCTTTTGAGTTTACATACAATGTAAGTAAAAAGTAAGTTTATTCAGGTATACATAAATACAGTTACATCGATTATCATATGTGTACAGAACTTAGGATAGCTCAAAAAAGTCAAAGTGATTTATTTCCATTCGGGTCTTTATATTTCCATTGTGTGGATTTTTTTTTTTACATAATTTCCTAAATGTAGAATATATAAATGAATAATATAATAATTTTGTATTAAAATGTGATGCTATTTGAACCCTTCAAGAAATTTCGAGTGAAGCCGGGAGGAGACGCCATACTGAATACTGCGTGAATACTGGACTGAATTGTGCACTGTAATCAGGCATTCTCGAAGGTCAGTTGGGTAATTCTGCCTGAATTTTGTAAAAAGGAACCCGAGTTAATGTCTCCTTCTGAAGAATTGGGGACAGGAAATTTGCGAACTTCAAGAATTACGTGTGGATGGTGGAAGATAAGGGATAACCATCACTCACAGGGAAGTGCAACATTAGTCCTTTTATTTAGATCTCTAGCTGGCCAGTGTAGGGTCTAGGTGTCAGGCAGGTGGTGTGATCCATCTACAGTAATTAAATGGTAAGTGGTAATGTGAATTCCTTTTCTAATAACACTGATAATTTATATTAATTATATTATGTGTACCCAGCAAGCCTAATCATATACATTTCACAACTTTAATTTACCAGAGTAGCTGGTTTTAATATTATAATCCTTAATTAAATGTCAGGTCTAGCTTTTTGTGAGGGTTGGGAAGTGGGCATCGAGGGAGTGACAGTTCGATGACCTGCTGTGACTAAGTCCCACTTACCTCACCCCCAAATTACTTGCATGTAATAATTCAGGTAATACCCTGTGGACCTCCTGCAGGTAATTTGCTCACATAATAATAATTCACAATATATTGGATTACTAAACGAGAAAAAATAATCATAAGTTTAAACGCTAGAGCCTCATCTCGGAAAACCGAATTCAGTACCAGCAAACCAGTGATCGCTGCTGCGCTGCCTCACCAAGTATTCCATACCAACATTGGATCTTAGACATTACCTTTAAGCCACATTTAGGCCACAGTACCGGCGGTTACCCAATCTTTACGTGACTACCGACACCACCGTTCAGTCACCGATGAACTGGTCAACTTACTGGCAGACTCATATCAGGTGATTTCCCTGATGAATAAACCAACAATATTGACTCGGTTTGATCCAAGGAAGTAGAGGTTAGTTTTAATTCCTTGCGTCAAGAGTACCTCACCGGCATCATGGAACCTGCCTTGAAGGGTGACGTCATTACCTGCGCTCTCTCTAGCCTACCCTTGTACTAAGTTGATCTTTCCCTAACCATCGTCTTTAGTTTCTTTACTTTCACCTCTTTCTTATTCTCTGATGCCATTCTCATTGTACCCCATTTATCTCTTATTTTCACTGTAGGTACTAGTAAACAAGCTGACCTATCTGTTGCCCTTAAAAAGATGCTCCTCCGGGAGTCTACCCATCAACCTTTTTATGTACTACTTATTACATTCCCTAGCAAACTGCCGTCGCTGTACGCTAAAATCATATCATGTGTACCTAATAAGTAAAATCAATATTAATAATCTTTCACCATATGTAGATGACATTTATTGTAGAGGCCTGGTCACAGACCGGGCCGCGGGGGCGTTGACCCCCGGAACTCTCTCCAGGTAAACTGCTAAAAGCATTTGCCTGGATAATTCAAAATTTCCAGGAAAGAATTGCAAGAATTTCGACAAAAATTTAAAATTTTAATGTTTGCTTTACAAAGCAAATGTTTCAGCGGTTTTTACTTGTGAGATTGTGGCCTCAAAATGAGGAGTTGCTTAGGCGTTCGACCAATCAAAAGAGCTTGTGATAGAAATGTGACAAACAAACAAACAAACAAAACAAACAAAAAATGATGGTAGTAGTGATGAATGTATATTTGAATGTACTATCCCTCTATTTCACTGTTTTATTTAATGTATTGGTAAGTTAAATTTAGATATTTTTATATTTTTTTTTAAGATTTTTATAAGGTTTAATATGTATGGTACAAATATGGTAACATTTTTGTTTTTGTACCTTTTCGTGAAAATTTGGTACTATTACAGAACAAATTTTGTCAGCCCTGCTCCCAGCAGTTAACTCACTACCTCTCTTACGAGTTACATCAAGCATTCTCCCTGGCTGTTGATTCATGGTGAACGTAAGCTTAGTCTTACTCCGCCATCTCACTCGATTAGTCTCTGGATTGTGTAGAGTACGTCTCCGTGGGTGAGACGGAACGTAATACTCGTCACTCTGTGAAACACCATTTTTGTACGGACTTGTCGGTACCTGAGAGTCTTATAATTATAGAAGGTATAGCGTAGATATATGATTAACACAAGTTGTCCACCCATCGACACGCCGAGTATGGACAGATTGGCCTAACCCTTCCTAGGGTAGGGTATGGTGCCTGGCCCGAGCCTTTAAGCCATAAGATGTCATTCCCATTTTCCCCCTTGGGGCGGGATGGCAACGCAGAGAGCCTAGCTTGTGGCTAGCCTAGGACAGTTGGTCCCAAAGATAGGAGGTACTTGTGCCTCCTCCCCATGGGGAACTTAGGTCTCCGACACGCCCTAAAGAGGAAGCGCAAGGCCGGCCACCATGGACAAGGCCGGCCGGGAGAATGCCGGCTATCTTTAACTAACTAACTAACTAACTAACAGAAGTGTAGTAGAGAAGGCCTGAGCTTGCTACCACCTGCAGTTCACAAGACTGCCATCCCCACAAGCCCCTTTGGGCCGGGGCAGATGGTAGACCAGAGGCCTAGCTTCTCCCTTCGAGCCCCGTGAGGGCGGGGACTGTGGCTAGGCCTGGGGACACTTGGTCCCAAAGATGAAGGGGCACTTGTGCCTCCTTCCATGGGAGACCTAGGTCTCGAGATACTCCCCAGATAGGATCCAAAGGGCCGGTTCTCCACTATTTGGAAAAGGCCCGGGTCGGGAGAGTACCGGCGAATAAGAAAAAAAAAAATAACAGAATTGTAGGAGCGTGACCCCTTATTTAAGTCAAATGTCTTAACTTTATATATATACCTCTAGACAACTTTACTAGTAAAGATCTTAAATTTTAATTGTATTTGTTTTATGTTCATCAGTTGTGATCCGTATTCCAAACTGAAAAAACAAACGCCTGGGGCCAGATGGATCAGCCTAGGATAACAGGATTAGAATATAGTCCGACCTCTTTGTTATGACACCAATTTGGGAACTAAAGGGAACTCACAGGTAAAGGACCCACTAGGGGCAGGGGGAAGTTGTGGGGGATAGGTTTAAGAATAGGTTAGGGATAGGAAAGGGATAAAGAAAAGGGAAAAAGAGTCGGGGCTAAACCCAACCGCAAGGTATTGCAAAGCATTAATAGGGTATTTTAATAGGTCGTGATCTGCATCGTGCTGCTCCATTACTGTCTACCACGCCACTGCAAGACTGTCGCGCAATTTCGGCAAAAGGTAGGATTTTGTGATGTGGCCCCAATTTCTACACTAAGCAAGCCCTCTACTGAATGTGGACATAGAAAGCCCCTCCACGACCCCCAAAATTGGGTTGTTTAAAGGTAAATTGGAGAGATAAAGGATAGATAAAGCAAACCGTGGAAAAGTTATAAAAGAGCAAGATTGGCTGAAAATTAAGTGTAAGCAAGAGGAGAACAAGGTGTTAAGACCTTTGAAGAGATTGAACAAGATTGTACGGGGCGTCAGAGTTTATCACGGTAAGAAGTCCAGCCAATCGTTGTGTTTCTCATTTGTCGAGTTGTCCGTCGCACACAGGGGGGGGGGGGGGGGGGGGGGGGGGGGGGGGGGGGGGGGGGGGGGGGGGGGGGGTGTTTTTCCAGAACACATCAAGTTGGTAGGCCAGTCCCCTGAGGTGGAGGTGTCAGCATATGGGTAAGATCATCCCACCCCCCGTTAGACTAGCGGAAATGCCGGGTTCGGGATAACGTTTGTAGTGTTTAGTGCGTGTCTTAGCTGCAAGTTTTTAAGGCAAGTGGGAAGGGAAGGGATGAGAGGGCCTGATGAGTGCTATGTAATAGGTGAAGCTTGTGGCAAACTGCACGTTCTCTGTTTACAGAGCGCGTGAGAGCGCGTTCCGGCAATAGCTGTTTTGGAAGTGATGTTTGGTTTCATACACAGCCTGGAGTCAAGGTTAACTCCAAATACGACTTTAGAAAATATTCGTGAGGTACTGGTTTTGAGTTCGACAGGAGAGGGATGCCGCGTCTTTTATGGTAAAAAGCGATTTTGGACTTGTTGGCATTAGTTTTTATTCGCCATAACAGTTCCCATGCGGTAATCCTGGATATAGCCTCACTTCATAAAGGTGGCAGTAAAGCAATAGCTAAGAACTATAGACCAATAGCTCTAATGTCCCACATCATAAAAGTCTTTGAAAGAGTTCTAAGAAGCAGGATTGCAAACCACTTGGATTCCCAACAGTTGCACAATCCAGGGTAGCATGGGTTCAGAGTAGGTCGCTCCTGCCTCTCGCAACTACTGGATCACTATGATATGGTTTTGGATGCACTGGAAAACAAGCAGAATGCAGATGTTGTATATACAGATTTTACAAAAGCCTTTAACAAGTGCGATCATGTTGTAACAGCACACAAAATGCGTGCTAAAGGGATAACTGGCGAAGTGGGAAGATGCATCTTCAACTTTTTAACCAATCGAACACAAAGAGTAGTGGTATATAGAATTAAATCGGAAGCTGCCATAGTGAAGAGCTCTGTTTCACTCGCCCCCATCCTGTTCCTCATCCTCATATTAGACACAGACAGAGATGTAAACCATAGCACTGTATCATTCTTTGCATGAGAGTGTCATCCACTGAGAACACGGCAGATCTCCAAGAAGATACAAACTAAGTTTTTCTGAAATGGGACAACGGAGAACAATTTTGAGTTCAATGAGACAAATTCAACTACTCCGTTATCCTGGAGTTTACCTGGAGAGAGTTTCGGGGGTCAACGCCCCCGCGGCCCGGTCTGTGACCAGGCCTCCTGGTGGATCAGCGCCTGATCAACCAGGCTGTTGCTGCTGGCTGCACGCAAACCAACGTACGAGCCCACATCCCGGCTGATCAGGAACTGACTAGGTGCTTGTCCAGTGCCAGCTTGAAGACTGCCAGGGTCTGTTTGTAATCCCCATTATGTGGCCTGGAGGCATTGAACATCCCTCGGGGCCCCTGACACTTATTGGATGGTCTCTTAACGTGCTAGTGACCCCCTGCTTTTCATTGGGGGGATTGGCGTCCGTCTGCCAAGTCTTTAGCGTCGTAGTGAGTGATTTTCGTGTGCAAGTTCGTACTTAGTCCCTCTAGGATTTTCCAGTGTATATAAGGTCATGTATCTCGTCCCTCCTGCTTTCCAGGGATACAGGTTTTGAAACCTCACGCGCACCCAGTAATTGAGGTGTTTTTATCTCGTTAAGCGCGCCGTGAAAGTTCCTCTGTACATTGTTCTAGGTCGGAATTTCACCTGCCATGAAAGGTGCAGTTGAGTTGGCAGCAATATTCAAGTGGCCTAGATAGAACAAGGACCTGAAGAGTGTCATCATGGGGCTGTGGCCTCCGGGGGGTGGTTAAAAATTGGTTTGTTTGTGTGTTAGTTTTTGAATGTTCTCATTATTCCATCCGTCATTTTTCAGCAGATCGATATGATACAATGTTCTATGGTCCTTGAAGGTGAGATCCTCCGACATAATCACTCCCAGGTTCTTTGCCGTTGGTGTTTCGCTCGTATTTCCGTGGCCAGAAGTGTTTGTACTCGTGATGAAGATTTATATTTCCCATGTTTACCATATCTGAGTAATTGAAATTTCTCATCGTTGAACTTCATATTGTTTCTCCAGCCCACTGAAAGATTTTGGTTGATGTCCGCCTGGAGCCTTGCAGTGTCTGCAATGGAAGACACTGGGTTACATGCAGATTCGGTGTCATCTGCAAAGGAAGACACGGAGCTGTGGCTGACATCCTGTCTATTCGATATGAGTATGAGGAATAAAAGATGGGAGGCTGAGTACTGTGCCTGTGAACAGAGGCTTTTCACCGATCTGCCTCGGACTTTACTCTGTTGACGACTACTCTCTGTGTTCTGTTAGTGAGGAAAAATAATCGATCCATGACCGACTTTTCCTGTTATCCCTTAGCGCGCCTTTTTGTGTGTGGCGCTATTACGCCATGGTCACACTTGTCGAAGGGCTTTTGCCAAGTCTGTATAATTACAATCTGAGCATTCTTTTTGTCTTCTAGGTTCATTAGGACCTTTTCGTAGTGATCCAGTAGTTGAGACAGACAGGAACGACCATGTTCTAAACCATGTTGCCCTGGTTGTTGTAACTGATGTTTCTAGATGGGTGGTGATCTTGCTTCTTAGGACCTTCTTTTCAAGAATTTATGATATTGGATGTTCGTGCTATTTGGTCTGTAGTTATCTTTGCTGTTGCTTACCCCCCTTTGTGGAGGGGGCTAAATGTCTGTTTTTTTTAGTATCTTGAGGGGGACGACCCCCGTGTCCATCTCCCCTCTCCAAAGGCATGGAAAAGGCTCGTGGTGAGGGGCTTCTTTGCAGTTCTTGAGGGACCGACAGAGTTGCCATGAAGTTCGGTGGGCCCTGGGCAGGTGCATGGCATGTCCATGTAGTGCGGGCAGGTCGAAGCAATTTGGCCGTCAGGATAACATCTGGATAGGCTTGTGTTAATCAAATTTTGGTGGCGCTCTCATAAAAGATCATTTGATCTTCGACTCTGCAGTCTGTTTAGCGCTTGCGAAAAACTGAGGTCATATTGGGACTAGTAGCTCACTCATATTCCTTTGGCTTTCATCTGTGTAGGACCCATCTTGTTTAAGTAGGGGCCCAATACTGGCGGGGTGTTGTTCTCGATTTGATTTGGCATAGTAGAAGAAATACTTGGGTTCTTTCGATTTCCATTATAGCTTTTTAGTTTCTTCCCGCGATTCCTGACTCCTAAGGATTCTTTTAGCTTAAGTTCGTGCTTCTATTCCTCTGACCAGTGTCATCCCTGCGCATTTCAGATATAATGACGGTCGTTTTTAACCGCACTGTTTTTCTTTACCGTCGCTGTAAAAGGAGCGACTGTCTCTTTCTATTTACATCTACTCCTCTTTTCTTATAGGAATAAGCCCTTGTGCATACATCGAGTGCCACCAGAGTTAATCTGTTCTAGGCATAAGTTTGGGTCTGTGTTGCGTAGTATATCTTTGCCTCATCTTATATCGGTTTTTTTTTCTTTTTTTTTTTTTTCTTTTTTTTTTTTTATTATTTTTTTTTTTTTTACTTTTTTGTTTTTTTTTTTTTTTTTTTTTTTTTATTTTTTTTTGTTTTTATTTTGTTTTTTTTTTAAGGGGACTTGGTTACTTGGTCGCCACTTTATGTTTTTTGTATTGATAGTTGAATTTGGTGAATGCTCTCCTCGGACTAGTCTCATTTTGTTCGGTCTGGGGCTCCTCGCATACATGTCCTGAACTCAATATGTAGTGATCTGAGTAATATTCTGTTTTTGATATGGTGGAACATTCTTATCAGCTGATCATTGTTAGTGAATATGAGGTCAGTTTATTCTCCAGTCTGTAGGCTCCTATTATTTGCTGGTTTAAATTGAATTTTGTGCAGAGATTTAAAAGCTCGTGTGAGTGTGAGTTTTCATCAGAGCTGCCTCCTGGTGTTATTACTGCAACAATATTATTTGCTATATTCCTCCATTTTAGGTGCCTTAAGTTGAAATCCCCCAGGAGCAAGATGTTGGGTGCAGGAGCTGGAAGATTTTCCAGACTGGAGGAAATAATAGCTAGAACTGATTATACTACAATCTCTAGTCACACAATAGAGCGGAAAAGTGATGTGAAGGACCTGGGAGTGGTAATTTCTGAGGATCTCACCTTCAAGGATCATAATAGTGCCACTATCACATCTTGCGAGGAAAATGTTAGGTTGGATAATGAGACATTCAGGACAAGAATCCAAGCTAATGGTGATCCTTTTTAAATCACTTGTTCTCTCTAGGCTGGAATACTGCTGTACACTGACAGCTCCATTCAAGGCAGATGAAATCGCAGATCTAGAAAATGTACAGAGAACCTTTACTGAACATATCAGTTCCATCCAACACCTTAACTACTGGGAACGCTTGGAAGCACTTGACTTTTACTCAGTGAAACGCAGGCGAAAGAGATACATCATAATCTACACCTGGAAAATACTAGAGGCATTGGTCCCTAATCTGCACACACAAATCACTCCCTACGAAAGAAAAACTTTTTGGCGGCTATGCAACATACGTCCAATGAAATGTAGGGGCACCATTAGTACACTAAGAGAAAACACCGTAAGTGTCCGAGGCCCAAGACTGTTCAACAGCCTCCCACCAGCCATAAAGGGAACTACCAATAGACCCCTGGTTGTCTTCAAGAGGGAGCTGGACAGATACCTAAAGTCAGAGCCGGATCAGTCGGGCTGAGGGTTCGGACGTTGGGGGAGGCTCGAGGACGTAAAACGGGTCCAAAGTAGACAGAGCGACCTAAGTTTAAACCAGTCTTGATCCACCGGGAGGCTTGGGTCGGGGACGCGGGGCAGGGGCATTGATCCCACGAATACCCTCCAGGTAGACCTCGAGTTGTGTTGTGTGTGTGAGGAATCTGGTGTTTCCTTGTGCGGTGAGTTGTGTAGTGACGTCTGCATAAGAGACAGGGATGGTGTTTATGACACCAGAAACAGACCAGCGGTTAGAGGGGGATCTAGCATGCTCTGTAGTAGTATGTTTGAGAAGACGCTCTTTGTGACACCTGCTGTCCCTGCTCACTCATCAGTAAACTGGATACCTGGATGTTAGTTGAAATGCTCTGCATAACAAGGGACTTTCTATATAGTAGTATGTCATTGATATCAGCTAGGCCTGTATATCTTGTACATGTAGAAATAAAGATTATTATTATATAAGCATAGTAGTTAAACAGCCAAGTTAGTGCTCTTAATTTTGTTATGGTTCGTTTTCTATGTCCATTACTAGGACTGACCAAGTAAGAGAAAATACGATGTCAAGCCACTACTATTAAACCCATACAGGGGTTAGTAAGTGATTGTGGTTCATTGTAGTCCTCCCAGGATGCGATCCACAACAGTCGACTCGCTACCAGGTATCCATTTACTGCTAGGTGAACAAAAGCAGCAGGTTTATGGGGGCTTGCCCATACATAATGCTTCCTATCAGGATTAAACCCGGATCCTCTTGGCTCTTGATAGACAATTCAATTCAATTCAAAGTTTATTCTCTATAAGGATTACAATGCTGAGTTTACAGAATTTGGTTATTGTATTGTTTACATGTAGTAAAATAATAATTACAGAGTGTACCACTAGAACACCTAGCATGGCTAGGCATTTCGGGCAGACTTAAATTAAATCTTAAGTTTAAAATATTACAAAATTATGAGGTAAGTTGGTATTATGGCTAAGTGACTAAATACTAGTTTGTGAGTTTAGCAATGTGAATGCTTTTGTTTTGGCACTATACATAGTTTCAGTATTGGAGTATCACAGGCCAACTTATGACTAGTTAAGATTCATTATTTTGGGACTGAGATTAATATTTCTGTTTATGGTCAAATGGGTGAGTGAGTGTAAGTGTGAACCACCAGGTGGTATTCGTGTAATTAGTTGACAGGGTGTATCAGGGAGATAAGATGTTTTCTGATGGTAGTTTAGAAGGTGATGATGTGTCTGCAGTTTTAGAATTTTCAGGTAGGGTGTTCCAGATTTTAGGGCCTTTGACATACATTGAATTTTTGTAAAGGTTTAGTCGGACACGGGGAATGTCATAGAGATGTTTGTGTCTGGTATTGTGCCTGTGGGTTCTGTCGCAACTATCAAGAAAGCGTTTTAGGTCAAGGTTAATATTGGAATTTAAGGTCCTGTAGATGTAGGATTGCACAGTAGTAAGTGTGGATGTACTGAACAGGGAGTAAGTTTAGATCTATGAAGAGTGGGGGGGGGGGTTTGCCAGGGATGGGATTTAGTGATTATTCTTACTGCGGCTTTTTGTTGGGTTATTATTGGCTTTAGGTGTGTTGCTGCAGTTGAACCCCAAGCACATATAGCATAGGTGAGGTATGGATATATAAGTGAATGGTATAGTGTGAGAAGGGCAGTTTGCGGCACGTAGTATCGTATCTTGGAGAGGATCCCAACCGTTTTGGATACTTTTTTGGTTATGTGTTGGATTTTGGTGCTGAAGTTCAGGTTGTTGTCAAGGTATAGGCCTAGGAATTTCCCCTCTTTATGCCTGGCAATTAGAGTGTTGTCGACTTAATGTTAATTTTTTGCTTCTCCTCCCTCTGTCCCAAACTTAATGTGGTAGGTTTTATAAATTTGTTAACCGTAAGTTTATTGGCTTTCACCCAAAGCCCGTATTTTGATAAGTCCTCATTAACAATGGTGTGAGGGTGGAAAGGGATTAGGGTGGGGAAAATAAATTAAGTCGTTTTCGTCAGCAAAGAGAATGGGGTTCAGGTGTTGAGTACTTTTGGGAAAGATCATTGTTGATATGAGGAAGGGCGGGGGGCCCAAAGGGGACATTTTCCCTGCGGAATCCGTATAAAGTGGCGTGTTGTTGATGCTGTGTCTTTTTTGGTGACTTTATGATCCCTTTTGGGTAAAGGGTTTAAAGATTTGAAAAGGAAAAGCGCATGGCCTCTTATTAACCAAAATTGGTCAATTTTTGGGGAAGTAGGAGGGTCGGGGGTTACTGTGTCAAAAGTTTTTCTTAGGTCAAAAAAAAAATTCCTAGTGGTTATTCCTTTTTTTCCCAATGCTGGGGAAAAGCGTTTAAGCTTTTTTAGGGATTAAGAAAGTAAGAAATTTTTATTCAGGTTTACCCCAAAATACAATTTAAAATTGAATTATCTTTACATAGCAACATATGTGTAGAAAACCCTTGGGAAAACCCAAAAAAAAGTCAGACAGAGTGACTTATTTCCTTTGGGGGGGCCTTTTTAAACCTTATTATTTTTAATATAAAGGTTTAATATTTTTTTTTTATTCTTTAATAAAGTTTAACATCTTATTTTCATACGAAAAAGACAAATCTACTCCCACGAGGGTCATTAAGACTATCTAAAATTACGAGGGTCATTACTAGGAAAAAGGAAAAAATTTAAACACATTTGTTAGTTAAAAAAATTAAAAAAAATAACCCCCCTCCCTTTCTTTTAGTAAATTCAAAAGCCCATTTTGGCACTTTCTTAAAAACTGGTTCATGCTATGACGGGTTTTTAAATGTGCGGGAGTTTGTTCCATTCTTTATTGTTTTTAACAATAAAAGGTGTTTGAAGCGGCCCCAAAAAAAACTGTGGGAAATTCCCCAAAGTTGTGTTCTCCCCCCCCAAAGTCTTGATGTTTTGGGTTTCCCCAAACCTTGAAAAAATGCAGCAAGATTTTCTGGACCTGTTTTGGTGAGCAATTTTAAAAACTTGATTTAGCTTCAGTTGTTTTACTCTTTTCTTAAACCATTCGCATATCCAACTGCTTGTAATTCGCCCCGGGCCCTACATGTTCTCTTGGTCCCAGCCCCAGGATGAATCTTACGATTTTTTTCTGGGTGATTTGCGTCTATCTTTAAGTTTTTTTTTTCGGGCGGGAAGTCCCCAAAAAGAGAAATGCGTAATTCTTTATGGCATTGTAAAAGGGGCTAGACATGGGGTTTCCGCGACCTCAGTAGGTGGGGACACTGTGCTTTTTTATACGGGAACTTCATTTCGGGCATTCGCTTTTTTTGGGCTACACTTTTCCCCTATCAATTCTCCTGACATGCATGGGTCAAAGGGGTTCCCCAAATTTTTTTACTGATAAAAACCAAAAAAGTGATGGGCCCCCCCTTAACATTAAATTTAAAAGTTATTCCCCTTCTCAGTTTATGTTTGTCCCAAAAGAAAATTTGGCTTCAGTTTTCCTAGGTTGTAATGATAGTTTGTTGTCTACAACCATTTGCTGCAGGACTCCAGTTCCAGTTTTAAAAAACATTGCAATTCTTGTGGGTTTTTTACCTGACACTAACAGAGCATTGTCATCTGCATCATTTGGAGTTTGCACTTGACACTGATAGGCATATCATTGACATAAATAAAAATAATAAGGGCCCCAGAATATTTTCCCTTTGGGGGACTCAAAAGGTTATCGGCAGGGGTTCTGATTTGTTTTGTTGTTTTTTGGACTATTTTCTCCTTTTTCCCTAAGGTAGGACTTAAAACCAGTCTACAAACCTATACCGTTGGGCTTAAAGGGTTTTATTACTTTAATATATTGTGGTTGACGTATCAAAGGGGCCTTTTGAGGTCAAAGGGTTTGGAAAAAATTTTAAAAAAAGGTTTTTCAATACCGAAAGGTTGTTGGAAAGGGGACCATATGAAAAAAGTTAGACAACTTTTTTCCAAAAAGTTTCCCCTGAAGAAGCCTACTGTGTAGGCAAAACTTTTGGGTTTAAAGTTGTCAACTGTTGCCTTTATGTGTCTTACCAAACCAAAAAGGTTTCTAAGGTTACCATACCTATGGGGTTTCCCCCTTTGACATTCATTTCCCAAAGGTAATAATCAGTTTAAAAAAGGGAGGTGTCGGTTGATTTAGGATCTTCTAAAGCCCGTTTGGGAAGCTATGGAAAATTGTTTTTGGGTCTTTAAGGGTTACCTTAAATTTTAAAGAATACCCCCCCCCTTTTTAAAAATTTTAGATATTATACTGAGTTATATTTAAAGGCCTTTATTTGCTTCATCAAAACCTACTTTTTTCTTGAAGATAGGAGTAACTCTGGCCCCCCAAAAACCCCCCTCCGGCGGAAATTTTTGGTGATTGTTTAGATTTATTATGTGAGCAATAGGGAATTGACATTTTCAAAAGCACCATCTTTTGGGGGAACTTAAAAGGGATGTTATCAGGGCCTGTCCTCTTATTTGGGGTTTTAAAACCTGCTTATTTCTTTTTGAAAAAAAGTCTTTGAGATCCCACTTATTTGTTGACAATGTTTGGGGTTCCATTTATTGGTAAAATTATGTTTAAAAACTTATCAGTTGTTTTAAAAGGGGTTCTGATGCAGCTGGTGTTTACTTACTATTTGGTTGATGAAACAGATTGTAGTATGAATTAAAAAAAATTTGCCCCTTTTGATTTTTATGGCATACCTCATTACCCGATAGTGATTGCATCGTTAGTGTTTTTTTTTTTTCCTGAATAAAAAATTGGCGGGGGTTGGTAGTTTTTGTTCCGTTTTTAAAGGGAATTTAGTTCCTGTGACGAGTTTTCTAAAAGGTTTTTGGATAGCAATGGTAAGTTTGATATTGGCCTATAGTTGTTTAAATCTGTAGGGTCACCACCTTTATGTTTTGGTTTGAAAACCCTTCCGTTTTGATTTGTTTGGGGAAGGTGTAGTTTCTAGTGATTTTGTTAAAAAAAGTAATGAGACGCATGCAGGAGGAAGGGGCCCGCTTCTTGTACAATAATGGGGGACTAGACAGATTCCCTAAATTTTAAATTTTTAAAGTGATTTTATAATTCGGGGGACTTCCCGGGGCCCTCGTTGGAGCAAGTTTAAAAAGGGTTTTGGGGAAAATTTCCCCATCTGGGGTAGCCCCCGGGCTGGGAATTGGTGCTTTGGATTTATTGGCGGGGGTTTTAAAACCTTTGGGTTTGGGGAAGAAGTCTTTTTTTCTTGTTAGCTGTGTCAGTGGGATGCAGGGGTTTTTCATTAGGTTTGTTGGGGGCAAATTCTTTTTTTTTTCCCTTTTTTTGGGTCCCTAAAATTTTCTGAGGATTGTTTTCCGGGTTTCTTTTTTATATCTCCTTTGGGGTCGGGGAAAATCTACGGGAGTTTTTTATAGGTTTGGCTTTCTTTATTACTTTGGTGAGGCTGATGAATAGTTTTTTTAAAAGAATACCCTTTGTGTTTTTAAGCCCTGTCAAATATTGCTTTTCATAATGGGGTTTTTTCAATGGTTTCGAATGGGGGCTGGTTAGCCATGGGAAACCCAAGCCGTTTGTTTGTAAATCTGTTTGTTTTTATAGGACAATTTTTGGTTTTTATTTTTAAAGGGTTAAATTTTTTTAAAAAAAATTGTCTGTCCAGTCGTCAATACCATTGGCCTTGGGAATTCTGTGGGCCCATTTCAACAGTCTTTTTGGTCAGGGGTGAACTTCCTTATTGAGGCCTCATCATGGGGGTTAAATGAAACTTTATTGTATTAAAAGTGGGGGTTTTAAAAAAAGGGTTTGTAAAAGAGGAAGGTAGGGTATTTGGTTGTAGTGCTATCTGTGATTTTTCCTGATTTAAGGGGGGTAGTATTTTGGGTTCCATATGGGTCTTTTGGTTGCATCGTTTAGTGAGCCGGGTTTGGTTTAGTTATTGTTGGATGAGAAGTGGGTTTTTCATATTGTTGATGAAATCAGTTAAGGCTGTTTCTAGTAGGCCCAGGTTGATGTTAAGCTCGCTAAGAGAAGGTTTGGGGGCTTATTCTTTTTTCTTTTTTGTTTTTAGTGCTTTAGTTTCTCACTGAAAATTTTGGGGTGTTTGTTGGGGTATCGGTTAAAAAAGGGCCCCCGATTTTTTTAGGCCCCTCTTAAAAGGGTTTTTTTAAATAAAATTAGCCAAAAATGTATTCTCCCCTATTCATCACTAAAGCAAGTGGTGCCCAATACAAGATAAAATTTGGGTTTAGTAAAGATTGCAATACCACCCCCAAAATTGGTTTTGGTCTGCAGTTGTGGGTTGTGTGTATCCCGGTAGAGGGTAGATATCTATTTTTTGTCCTGCTTAAGCCGGTCTCATAAAAAATAATGCAGGAGGGAAAGGGGGTCTTTAGTGATTTAAGGAGTGCCAGGAAATTCATCCCTAGTGTTTGCTTAAAGGGCCCGATGTTGTAGTTTAAATAAATGGAAAAGATTTTAGCCCCTTGTTTTTGGATAGTGGGGGGCTTGTGATGTGTGTTTAAAAAAGGCAGTTAAATTTCCAATAGGTTTTGTTGTTGGGCAGATTATGGAGGGGTTTTGTCAGGGTCAACGTGATCAATCAAATTTTTTTAGGTTTTTAAAATTTGGGGTTTTTTAAAACGGGGTTGGGGGGTTGAGTTTTGTAACCTTTTATATTTTGTTGTGGTGGGAAAAATTTGGAAAAAGTAATAAAACTTTAGAAACAAAAAAAAACACAAACCCTGATGGAACGATACAAAAAATTTAAAAAACTAAAAAGGGCAGAAGCTTACGACCCACGTTTCGGGCCCACTTGGACCTTTTACAAAGGGCACAAATAAAAGAGGTGGAGCAGGGGGGCTTATATAGGAGGAAGGGTGGAGGGGTTTTAGGGGGTAGTTTTGTATTTGTAGTAGTAGGGTAGTAGTAGTTGATAGTAGTTGTAGTAGTTGAGTTTGTTTGTACAAAACATTTGGATATTAAAACCGCAGGATGAAAAGACACATTTCCCCAACACCCGGGCATCCCCCCCCGTTTGACGTTTCGCCCTCCCGCCCGCCACTGGGGTGGGGAAAGTCCACAACAAAGACAACCCGACGCCGCCCCATGTGTCTTTTAAATTTTATCGTGATGGAGTAGAAGAAGAAAAGGTAGTAGTAGTGGTAAATGGTTTGAAATGGGAAATAAGGAAGAAGGCCAGCAAAAATAAAGGAAGGGGGGCCTAAGAGAGCTGTACCCACAGAGGGAGGAAAAGCAAGCGCAAAGAGGGGGCGGTTTAAAGGGGAAAATGTTAAAAAAAAAATAAAAAAGGAACAGAAAAAAACGAGGACAGGAGAGGAAAAAGACAAACCCCGAGGAGGGAAAAAGGGGAGAAAAAAAGGGGAAGAGGGAAAAAGAAAAAGAAGAAGAAGAAAAAAATGGGGTTTAGGGGTTTAAATCACGGGTGTTCAAAGTTTTGGGGATTTTTCAATTTTAGTGGGGGAGGAAGGCATTTACAGAGGGCGAAGCCAGGGCTAAGGTTCATCAAGGAAAGTTGTGTATAAGGAGGATTTAACTAAACGGCGACTGTTCGAGTTGGAAGTAGGGAAGGAAGTTTTTTTGCAGAAGGGCCCAGTCAATAGGATGGCTATGATCTCTGAAGTGACAGAAAAGAGCATTTTTTAGTGTCGGGAAAACCCAACATATTTTTTGTGCTTCCCCAATCTGTCCGAAAGAGATCGACCAGTTTCTCCCCAAAATATTTAAAAGGACAGGAGGAGCAAAATAGGGGTAGACACCCGGAAAAATCTGTAGGGAAAAGGGGGGGAGGTATGAACGAGATTAGTGCGAAGAGTGTTAGTCTGGCGGGAAAAGGGAAGCTTGATGTCTAAGGGGCGGAGAGAATTGTTGAGATTAGGGGAAAGGGCCCCCCCAAATGTAGGGAAGGGAGAGGAAAAGAAGAGTTCCCCGAGTAAAAGGTTTGGGAGAGAAGAAATTGCGTTTGCCGTGAGAGGGGAGAGTCTATGAAATGGGAAAAAAGGGGAGCCCGACGGGAGAAAAGAAAATTTTAAAGGGGTGGGAAAAATTTTTGTGGAAGGGAAAAATGAGGGTTTACAGATGCGGAGGGCACGGAGAAAAAGGGGGGTAAGAAAAACTTTTTTTGACAGGGGAAGCATGATAAAAAAGTAGTGAATTTTTACATGCCAATGTGCATAGGGTTTTTCGGTAAACGGGAAAAAAAAAAAACCCGTATTGGCGGTTTGGGCTGGAATAAAAGGAAAAAGGGAAATAAGGAATTAGATTCCCCCTTTTTAGCTTTTAAAATTAAAGGAAGGGGCCCAAAATTGTTAAGAGCTTCAAGAAAAGGTTGGAAGAGACGGAGTAAAGAGGCCCAGAGCAAAGATGGGCATCCACCCTAGCGGGGGCCCGAGTGGGAAAGGTTTCACATCGAGGGTAGGAAGAAGAAAAAGTCTCGAAGTATTCCATGTAAAAATTTGCAAGGGAAAGGAGGAAAAGGAGAGCCCCTGCGACACCGAAGGGTTTGGGGGAAAAATATTTCCCCTTTGGAAAGGGAAAAAGGGGGTTAGAGTCCACAAGAGGCGGATCAGATCAAAAAAAGACACAGTGGGGAAGGGGATGAAGAAACCCTTAAAGGGCCCTTTCTCTAAGGAAATAAGGACATCATCAAGAGGGGGCATTGGTGAAAAGGGACCAAAGGGCAAGATAGCATCTTACAGGTTTTTGGGGAGAGCGAACCCGTTCAATGAAGTCTTGAGAGGCGGAGGTTTGGGGAGGAGAAAAAAATACCAGAAAGGGGAAATGAGGGTTTTGGCCCGCCAAAAAAGCAAAGGGGAAAAAAGGACAAAACCTTAGAGGGGAAAGATAGGGCGAAGGGAATATCAGGTTTTTGAGTTTTGGGGAAAGGGCCCTTTGAAAAAAGGGAAAAAGAGGGGGCAGATGACACGAAACCCTTGAAAAAAAGGTCAAAGTCCCGGAGGACAAAAGGTCGGGAGAAGTCCTTATCCTTTTTATATAGCCGTCCTGTTTCCCCCTCTGTTAGTGTGACTTTGTCCCAAAGGTCCAAGGGCGGACCAAACGGGCGTCGTAAGCTTTGTCTTTTTTGTGGGGGGTTTTTTGTGTATATAGCTATAGCATTTTGGTCATGTAAAAGTATAGTCACTAATACACATAAAAGGAGTTGAAAGTTGGGCATGTGGGTTTTGCTGGAATGAGCTAAAGTAAACTAGGAATTTAAAATAATAATTTTAAAAATACAAAAATTTAAAAAAAGCACAAGACTCTCACTTGTAATTGCACTAAAGGGCTAAAGTAAGGGCTTTTTGGGTTTTATTTATGTATTGACCCAGAGTGAGCAATTGTTTCAAAATAGGTTTAATCTAATATTTAAAAATACAAAATTAAAAAAAAGCACCCGACTCTCATAGTAATTACAATATGGTCTAATATAATGAAAAATTGGGATTGGCTATGTATTGAAACTAGAATGAGCTATAGTACAACTAGGTTTAATCTAATAATATAAAAATACAAATTAAAAAATAGCACCAGTCTCTCACTAGTAATTGCACTATGGTCTAATATAGTGACTTTGGTACTGACTATGTATTGAGCTAGAATGAGCTATAGTACAACTGATTTTTAATCTAATAATATAAAAAAGGCACAAGACTCTCAATTGTAATTGCACTAAGGTCTTATATAAGTTGTTTACAAGAATTAGAGTATAACTGGATTTAAATTGACAAGATAAAATATGCAAGTTAAGGTAGCAAAATAATAAAAAAAGTAGAAAAAAATATATATGAGGTAGTTGGTACTATTTAGCAAAAGATAGTTAAGGGCCTTGAACAATAATATAATTGAAATATACACTAATTGCACACACAATATAGTCACTAAGATATGAAAACAATCTTAGAATAGGACTTATAATATAAACTTATAACATAAAAATACAAATTGAAATGGTACTTGCAATTGCACTAGAGTCTGGTATAGGTTGTTGACAAGATCAAGAGTATAACTAGATTTAAATTGACAAAATAAAATTCACAAATTAAAGTACTAAAAGAATAATAAGTAAAAAATAACAATGGCAATGTCTTGGTTATAATATGATAGTAAGACAAAATTTTGTTCGGATTTTTAAACCCGAAGGGTTAGCCACAAAGGATGACCCAAGAAACTCAGTGCGTCATCGAGGACTGTCTTCTTTATTTCCAGTGGGATCCTTAACTCTTGTCCCCCAGGATGCGATCCACACCAGTCGACTAACACCCAGGTACCTACTGGCTAGGTGAACGGTACAGCAGGTGCAAAGAAACACGCCTAATGTTTCCACCCTTGTCAAGGATTGAACCACGGACACTGTGTGTGAGGGGTGTTGCCTACCAGGCCATATTAGCAATGGCACTAAACTATGACGTCCTAGCCTCACTCCAGATGTCTCCTTTCCTTATAAGAACGTCGTTTTTTTCCGTGGCTCGTGGCTCAAGTAGTAGTAGTGCCTTCGGCTCTAGACAGAAGGGCGAGAATTCAAACACAGAGCGAATGGAAGCACTGGACATGTTTCCTTACAACTTCACTTAACAGTAAGAAGGTAATTGGTTGTTAGTCAAACGTTCTGGGTTGCATTTTGGGTAAGCGGGTGAAAGCACTCCAGTACAAATAAGCTCCAACCATTGGTACTCTTGGGCTATCCTGTATTACTAACCTTCCAGGATAATACTTTGTACAACATGGAAGTGGTTTTTGTGCATAACAAAATAAACTACATTTTGTATACTGCAGAGAGAAATAAATAAATGCACCGCATTCTACTGCCCGAAATGCACGGCATGCTAGTGGCTTTCTTTTGTGCTTAACGATATTTTAGATTAGATTTTAGATTTTGCCACCGAAGTAGCTAGTTTATTGTGCACCCCATATCCATCCTGTGGACGGTAGCGCAAGAGCATATGGATACACAAAAGGCCCAGGAACTAGGTCCCAAGGGGTTAACATGAATACATATGGATTTATATCTACATATCTATAGGCTTAACGATATTTTATTAAATGTAAACTACATTTTGTATACAGAAATGAAATAAAGTATTAAAATGCTTTTTCACTTCCGTACCAAAAGTATCACTTGAGGTCTACTTGCGCGAGGAGAGTGTGGGAGGCAGGGGAGGGCGACACAGCATGGGGAAGGTACGGAGTCTTAGTGTGTCCAGCTCATGTTCCAGGTCTAAGATGGTTGCTTGGCGGTGTCTGGCCTGTGTTGTCAGCTCACTGCATGCCATCACTCGGCGTAGTCTACCCAGGAGGAAGAAGGTACATATGAACATTTTTTCCATGTTAGTGTTTTAGATTTAAAATTTATTTACTAAGCAATGGCCATTAAAGCTGGAAATTACGTGTTCGCAACCGGTCAGGACTATTTTAATGTCTTAATCAGGCATAAAACAAACTTTCATTACATATTTCTTTAACCATTATATATATTCGACACGTTTCCTTACACCTGTTGTCCTGTTCACCTAGCAGCAAATAGGTACCTGGGTGTTAGTCGACTGGTGTGGGTCGCATCCTGGGAGACAAGATTAAGGACTCCAATGGAAATAAGTTAGACAGTCCTCGATGACGCACTGACTTTCTTGGGTTATCCTGGGTGGCTAACCCTCCGGGGTTAAAAATCCGAACGAAATCTTATCTTATCTCTTATCAATGAAACTACGAAACAAGTGGGGAGAATGTGTTGTGGGGTCGAATCCTGGCCTGCCGCAGTTTGGTAAATGATACATATGTCGTGCCGAATAGGTAAAATTGGTCAATCTGCAAGAATCATTTAAAATTAAGTCCTTTCTAAAATTCTCTCCTATACGTTTAAAGATATTTTTTTCATTTATGTTATGTAAAAATTAATAATTTTGTACCAAAAGATCCTTAGAAAACTTATCTAACCATATTATAACAAGCGCAGTTTAATTTAGCTTAATCCTACTAAATATATTTTAGATAAGTTTACAATGATTTAATAATAAACAAACACAATGAAATATATTTTTTATAGCTTCAAAATGATTTTTGCGAAATTATTACATTCACAAATTATCGTTTGCCTTATTCAGCAAGAAGAGCGTTGCTGTTTAAGCCAAAATCACAAGTTTAACCTAATAATAACAATCAGTGTATCTTTATCTACCCATATCCTTCTGCCACCCACCATATTCACCACACGAGATTCTCTCATATGTAGCAATAACCAACAGCCTGATTGATCATCCAGGGGAGCGACTGAGTCTGCAATCCTTCTGAATGACCAACACAAGATTAGATCTACACTGTACACTGAATACGATAAATTACATACCTCAGGCATCCAACCTGGATGGTTGGTAAAGTATGTCAGGAAACAGGACAAGTGTTTCCTGACGCAGGTCTTAGTCATACAATGACCTACAGCTGGAGCTTTTGGTCATTTGACCGAGGACTTCCGCTGGCTTATCAGTCCACCTCTTTAAAAATCATGGGTATGGTTAACCATTAAGTAGTTATCGCATCCAACCTCTCATCTCACCCGCGCACCCTGCTTCTCATCTCACCCGCGCACCCTGCTTCTCATCTCACCCGCGCACTCTGCTTCTCATCTCACCCGCGCACTCTGCTTCTCATCTCACCCGCGCACCCTGCTTCTCATCTCACCCGCGCACTCTGCTTCTCATCTCACCCGCGCACCCTGCTTCTCATCTCACCCGCGCACTCTGCTTCTCATCTCACCCGCGCACTCTCTTCATCTCACCCCCCGCACCCTGCCCTTTCATTTAGGGCCCCTTTTTCTCTCTCACCCGCGCATCTCTCTCATTCACCCCCACCGCCCC
>NC_069449.1:34895410-34915931 GCF_026875155.1 Cherax quadricarinatus | reverse complement strand
TGTCTGTAGGCTTTCACATATTGCCGTGGGGAATGTGTTTTTTGTGATAAGGATGTGTCCAGTGAAGGCTTTCACTTGGTTGTCAACATCCCTTGGAGAAGAGCGTTCCAGTCGGTGGTGGCGAGCTCAGAGCAAAGGGCTGGCCAATTACCTCTTTCCACAGCCAGGTTGTGCGTGTGGACTCCTCACCTCGTTCTGTTGGGATCTTAAGTGTCGTAAAAACAGCCTTGTGGTCAGACGATCCAACGTAGCCGAGGGGTTGACAAGTGTCTATACCTTCTGCCAGATCACTCACTACTGGGTCAAGGGAGGAGCCAGAGATGTGAGTAGGGAAACACTGCAAGAAGGTCATCAAAGTCCCTCTGTATAAGGTGTTGGTTGAGGTCACCAACAATTATAATATGTTGACAGTTGTGTTGTAGCAGAAGGGAGTCAATATTTTTCATTAGGAAGTTGATGGGGTCTGCATGTTGCCACTGAGGTCTGTACATTGCACATGCTAGTACAGAGGTACTAGTGTTTATACAGAGCTTGAAGAACATCATTTCAAGATGTGTAGGGGTGGCAACATCAATGTGCTGGGCATGAACACTTTCAGAGAAGCTCACAGCAACACCTCCTCCTTGCCCTTGCCTGTCTCTTCTCATCCATGAGGTGTAGCCAGCAATTCTTGCAAAATTTTCTGAAGTCCTGTCATCCAAAAATGTTTCAACAACAGCTATCATGTCGGGACGTCGAGTGTTCACAAAACTATGTGTGATCTCTCCAATATTAGTAATGAAACCTCTAATGTTGGCCGACAGGTTGCTGATAGACTGGCTCCTCATGATGAAGTGGTCAGCTTGAGGTGGTGGGTGTGTAGGGAATGTAAGGTGCCTGCCCTTGAGAGAGGTAGGGTACTGAGGCAGCTGCAGGGATGTAGGTCTGTGGTCTTGTATAAGGCCCAATCCCACCTGCTGGGCTGGGATAGGAGTAGCTAAGTGGGTGACGTGTGAGAGTGTTCACCAATTCAGAGATCCTGCTCGTTTGTTCTGAGAACAGGTCTCTAAACAGGTGGCCCTGTCTGTCAAGTTCCTTTTTCTTCCGACACTAGTCCTCCTGATGTCCTTTCTTGTAGCAGTAATTACACCTGGTATCTCGCAGGCAGTTGTTGGCAGTGTGCCCCTTCCGGTGACAGCGAGAGCACAGCCTAGGTGCCTGGGAGGGTGGACTAGGATTTGTTGCTCTCTCTCTCTCTCTCTCTCTCTCTCTCTCTCTCTCTCTCTCTCTCTCTCTCTCTCTCTCTCTCTCTCCTCTCTCTCTCTCTCTCTCTCTCTCTCTCTCTCTCTCTCTCTCTCTCTCGCTCTCCTCTCCTCTCTCTCTCTCTCTCTCTCTCTCTCTCTCTCTCTCTCTCTCTCTCTCTCTCCTCTCTCTCTCTCTCTCTCTCTCTCTCTCTCTTCTCTCTCTCTCTCTCTCTCTCTTCTCTTCTCTCTCTCTCTCTCTCTGTCTCTCTCTCTCTCTCTGTCTCTCTCTCTGTCTCTCTCTACTCTCTCTCTCTCTCCTCCTCTCTCTCTCTCTCTCTCTCTCTCTCTCTCATCTCACTCTTCTCCTCTCTCTCTCTCTCTCTCTCACCTCCTCTCTCTCTCTCTCTTTCATATACATAATTTCAAAAGATATTGCTCAAAAACTAGCAATAATCTGACACAGTAATAATTCAAAATCGGACATTTTTTTGAATCTCTGTTTGTAAGATATCTGTCGGTCTGTCTAACGGCTGTCTGCTGTCTTCCTGCTGTCTACACGAATAAATGTTTTCTCTGTGTGTTTGTGTCTGCTCTAAATGTATGCCACTCGTATATACTGTGTATGTGCACGTCTGCTTGACATCTGTCCCTGTCACAGCAAGGAATGTGTTACTGTTACGTGGTATATCAGTTGTGAAGGATACTGAAGGATACCTATGGTGTGGGTGGTAGTCACCCTATACCCAAGGTGAAGGTGGTAGTCACGTCATACCCATGGTGTAGGTGATAGTCACCCCAAACCCATGATGTGGGTGGTAGTAATGCCATACCCATGATGTGGAGGGGAAAGTTATGCCATATTACTGGGAGCGCTTGAGGTTCCTAAACCTGTATTCCCTGGAACGCAGGAGGGAGAGATACATGATTATATACACCTGGAAAATCCTAGAGGGACTAGTACCGAACTTGCACACGAAAATCACTCACTACGAAAGCAAAAGACTTGGCAGACGATGCAACATCCCCCCAATGAAAAGCAGGGGTGTCACTAGCACGTTAAGAGACCATACAATAAGTGTCAGGGACCCGAGACTGTTCAACTGCCTCCCAGCATACATAAGGGGGATTACCAACAGACCCCTGGCAGTCTTCAAGCTGGCACTGGACAAGCACCTAAAGTCGGTTCCTGACCAGCCGGGCTGTGGCTCGTACGTTGGTTTGCGTGCAGCCAACAGCAACAGCCTGGTTGATCAGGCTCTGATCCACCAGGAGGCCTGGTCACAGACCGGGCCGCGGGGGCGTTGACCCCCAGAACTCTCTCCAGGTAAACTCCAGGTAATAGCCATGGTGTGGAGGGGGAAGTTATGATATACCCATGGTGTGGGTCATAGTCAAAAATTACAGAGGCACATAATGGCTTGACTGTACCTTAACATTATAGAGGTACAAAATGGGGCCAGGGACTGTACCTTAACATTGCAAAGGTACGTATTTGGTCCAGGGACTGTACCTCAACATTACAGAAGTACATAATGGGTCCAGGGACTGTACCTCAACATTACAGAGGCACATAATGGGCCCAGGGACTGTACCTCAACATTACATAGGCAAATAATGGGCCCAGGGACTGTACTTCAACATTACAGAGGTACATAATGGGTCTAGGGACTGTACCTAAACAATACAAAAGTACATAATGGGTTTATTGACTGTACCTCAGCATTACAGAAGTACTTAATGGGTCTAGGGACTGTACCTCAACATTACAGAGGTACATAATGGGTCCAGGGACTGTACCTCAGCATTACAGAGGTACGTAATGGGTCCAGGGGCTGTACCTCAACATTGCAGAGGTACAAAATGGGTTCAGGGACTGTACTTCAAGATTACAGAGGTACATAATTGGTCCAGGGACTGTACCTCAACATTACAGAGGTACTTAATGCTTCTAGGGACTGTACATGATCATTACAGAGGTACATAATGGGTCTAGTGAGTGTACCTCAACATTACAGAGGTAAATAATGGGCCCAGGGACTATACCTCAACATTACAGAGCTACATAATGGGTCTAGGGACTGTACCTCAATATTACAGAGGTGCAAAATGGGGCCAGGGACTGTACCTCAATATTACAGAGGTACATAATGGGTTCAGGGACTGTACCCCAACATTGCAGAGGTACATAATGGGTCCAGGGACTGTACATCAACATTTCACAGGTACATAATGGGTACAGGGACTGTACCTCAACATTACAGAGGCACATAATGGGTACAGGGACTGTACATCAACATTACAGAGGTACATAATGGGTCCAGGGACTGTACATCAACATTACAGAGGCACATAATGGGTCCAGGGACTGTACCTCAACATTACAGAGGCACATAATGGGTCCAGGGACTGTGCCTCAACATTACAGAGGTACATAATGGGTCCAGGAACTGTACCTAAACATTACAGAGGTACATAATGGGTCCAGGAACTGTACCTCAACATTACAGAGATACATAATGGGTCCAGGGACTGTACCTCAACATTACAGAGGTACATAATGAGTCCAGGGGCTGTACCTCAACATTACAGACGTACATAATGGGTCCAGGGACTGTTCCTCAACATTACAGAGGTACATAATGGACCCAGGGAATGTATCTTATCATTACAGAGGCACATAATGGACCCAGGGACTGTATCTCAACATTACAGAGGTACATAATGGACCCAGGGACTGTATCTCAACATTACAGAGGTACATAATGGACCCAGGGACTGTATCTCAGCATTACAGAGGTGCATAATGGACACAGGGACTGTATCTCAACATTACAGAGGCACATAATGGACCCAGGGACTGTACCTCAACATTACAGAGCTACATAATGGGTCTAGGGACTGTACCTACAACATTACAGAAAGGTACATAAGGGCTCAGGGACTGTACCTCAACATTACAGAGGTACATAATGGGGCCAGGACTGTAACCTCAGCATTTCAGAGGTACATAATGGGTCAGGGACTGTACCTCAACATTACAGAGGTACATAATGGGTCCAGGGACTGTACCTCAACATTACAGAGGTACATAATAGGTCCAGGGACTGTACCTCAGCATTACAGAGGTACGTAATGGGTCCAGGGGCTGTACCTCAACATTGCAGAGGTACAAAATGGGTTCAGGGACTGTACTTCAAGATTACAGAGGTACATAATTGGTCCAGGGACTGTACCTCAACATTACAGAGGTACTTAATGCTTCTAGGGACTGTACATGATCATTACAGAGGTACATAATGGGTCTAGTGAGTGTACCTCAACATTACAGAGGTAAATAATGGGCCCAGGGACTATACCTCAACATTACAGAGCTACATAATGGGTCTAGGGACTGTACCTCAATATTACAGAGGTGCAAAATGGGGCCAGGGACTGTACCTCAATATTACAGAGGTACATAATGGGTTCAGGGACTGTACCCCAACATTGCAGAGGTACATAATGGGTCCAGGGACTGTACATCAACATTTCACAGGCACATAATGGGTACAGGGACTGTACCTCAACATTACAGAGGCACATAATGGGTACAGGGACTGTACATCAACATTACAGAGGTACATAATGGGTCCAGGGACTGTACATCAACATTACAGAGGCACATAATGGGTCCAGGGACTGTACCTCAACATTACAGAGGCACATAATGGGTCCAGGGACTGTGCCTCAACATTACAGAGGTACATAATGGGTCCAGGAACTGTACCTAAACATTACAGAGGTAAAAAAATGGGTCCAGGAACTGTACCTCACATTACAGAGATACATAATGGGTCCAGGGACTGTACCTCAACCCTTACAGAGGTACATAATGAGTCCAGGGGCTGTACCTCAACATTACAGACGTACATAATGGGTCCAGGGACTGTTCCTCAACATTACAGAGGTACATAATGGACCCAGGGACTGTATCTTATCATTACAGAGGCACATAATGGACCCAGGGACTGTATCTCAACATTACAGAGGTACATAATGGACCCAGGGACTGTATCTCAACATTACAGAGGCACATAATGGACCCAGGGACTGTATCTCAGCATTACAGAGGTGCATAATGGACACAGGGACTGTATCTCAACATTACAGAGGCACATAATGGACCCAGGGACTGTACCTCAACATTACAGAGCTACATAATGGGTCTAGGGACTGTACCTCAACATTACAGAGGTACATAATGGGCTCAGGGACTGTACCTCAACATTACAGAGGTACATAATGGGTCCAGGGACTGTACCTCATTAACAGAGGTACATAATGGGTCCAGGGACTGTACCTCAACATTACAGAGGTACATAATGGGTCCAGGGACTGTACCTCAACATTACAGAGGTACATAATGGGTCCAGGGACTGTACCTCAACATTACAAGGTACATAAGGGTCCAGGGACTGTTCCTCAACATTACAAGGCACATAATGGGTCCAGAGACTGTACCTCAACATTACAGAGGTACATAATAGGGTCCAGGGAAATGTACCTCAACATTACAGAGGTACATAATGGGTCCAGGGACTGAAACTCAACATTACAGAGGTACATAATGGGTCCAGGGACTGTTCCTCAACATTACAGAGGCACATAATGGGTCCAGGGACTGTACCTCAACATTACAGAGGTACACAATGGGTTCAGGGACTGTTCCTCAGCATTACAGAGGTACATAATGGGTCCAGGGACTGTACCTCAACATTACAGAGGTACATAATGGGTCCAGGGACTGTTCCTCAGCATTACAGAGGTACATAATGGGTCCAGGACTGTACCTCAACATTACAGAGGTACATAATGGGTCCAGGGACGTCCTCAACATACAGAGTACATAATGGGTCCCAGGGACTGTACCTCAACATTACAGAGGTACATAATGGGTCCAGGGACTGTATCTCAACATTACAGAGGTACATAATGGGCCCAGGGACTGTTCCTCAACATTACAAAAGGGAAAATAATGGGTCCAGGGAACTGTACCTCAACATTACAGAGGTACACAATGGGGTTTAGGGACTGTTCCTCCCCAAATTTCAGAGGTACATAATGGGTCCAGGACTGTACCTCAACTTACAGAGGTACATAATGGGGCCAGGACTGTTCCTCACATTACAGAGGTACATAATGGGTCCAGGAACTGTACCTCAAACGTTACAGAGGTACATAATGGGTCCAGGACGTTCCCAGCATTACAGAGGTAAATAATGGGTGGGAATTCCCTCAACATTACAGAGGTACATAAGGCCCGGGCTGTCCCTCAAATTCCCGAGGACATAAGGACCCAGGGACTGTCCCTAATTACGAGGTACATAATGGACCCAGGGACTGTACCTCAACATTACAGAGGTACATAATGGACCCAGGGACTGTACCTCAACATTACAGAGGTACATAATGGACCCAGGGACTTACCTAAATTCAGAGGTACAAAATGGCCCAGGGAGTACCTAACATTACAGAGGTACTAATGGACCCAGGGACTGACCTCAAATTACAGAGGTAATAATGGTGAGATTTATTTAACAGACATGAATTCTGTCACAAAAATATTACACAGTATTTTAGTAAGAAATAATTGAATTTAAGGCAGTTTCAGTGATTATGTATTATTTGCAAGAAGCAAAGTCTGTGTATTATTTTAGATTAGTTGGTCATATGCCACTGTGGGTGAAATACGGTTAATGGGGAGTAGCGGTAATGTTTAATGTTTATGAGAGTATTACGTTATGTAGGTAGTCGGGGTATGTCGGTGTTTAAAGTGGTTGGATATTGTGGGTGAGTGATGGCCACCTGGTACCCCTCATTATATACTGCCCACCCTTCCTCCCCTGCCACCTGCCGCCTGCCCATCCTTCCCTAAATTATTATTATTTTATTATTTTTATTATTATTATTTTATTATTTTTTTGTTACCTTTCGCCGGCTTGAATCCTGGGGTAGAAAGACAATGTTGCATTTTGGAAGGGTGGGTTTTGGGAATATACTTTTTAGATTGCATTTAAACTGTCGTATCTTGTGCCTTACAAAC
Source organism: Cherax quadricarinatus (assembly GCF_026875155.1). NCBI lineage: Eukaryota > Metazoa > Arthropoda > Malacostraca > Decapoda > Parastacidae > Cherax > Cherax quadricarinatus. The sequence continues at coordinate 34,908,626 of NC_069449.1, read as the reverse complement.
ATTTTAGTGGCCTTAGGGTGAAAGGTTGCTTTTCTCGAATCACCTGGGGTGGGAGACTGCCCGTGTTAAAAAGTTAAAAATAATTGTAGTATTAAAAAATGATGTGATGATAATAATAAAATAAAAAATAAAAATTTAATAAATAATAATAAAAAATAAAAATTTAAAAATTTAAATTAATAATAAAAATAATAATAATAAAATGTTTCAAGATTAAAACAACAATCATGTACAGTAAATTTCCTATAATCATGGGAATAGGACAAGAGTAAATACAGTTATTACCCCTGAAGTGCATGTTTTCAGATATCACCTTGAAGTAATGTTTATAAGTGTTATACCTGGAGGTGCATATTTGTAGTGTATTCCCTATGAAGTTTTTTTTAATCGCTTCTTTGGGCATTAAGTGACCTGACTGGTAGTAAAACGGGTCCTCGCACCCTTAAATTTCCTTACGGTTTTAAGAAAACTTTAAATTCTTTAGCCAACCAACTTCGATATGTAACCATTACAGGCCCTAACAGAGCATGAAAATTGATGAAAATGAGACGGGGGGGGAAAAAAGGCATGCGGAAGGGTACTAAAAAAGTCACAAAAAAAGACGAATTGAACATGGGAACGAGCCCCACCCCAAAATAACTCTGGTTGTAGCACGAAACTGGGAACGAGACACCACCAAAATAACTCTGGTGTTTTATAGGGAACACTGGGGAAAGATAACCACCAACTAACTTGGGTTGTTACGAAAAACTGGGGGAAAGAGACACCCAACTAATCTGGTGTTGAGCTGGAACACTGGGAAAGAGACAACCCAACAAACTCGGGGTTGTAGCTAGGAACCTGGAACGATCCCACAACATAAACCCGGGTTGTAGCTACGAACACGGGAAAAGAGACACCACCAACTAACTCTGGTGTTTTGCTACAAAAATGGGAACGAGCCCACCCAAAATAACTTGGTGTGTAGCTAGAACACTGGGGAAGAGGGCCCCCCCAACATAACCTGGTGTTGTAGCTACAAAAAGGGAACGAGACACCACCAAAAACTTGGTGTTGAGTACGAACACTGGGAACAGACACCCCAACATAACCTTTGGGGTTGCAGCTACGAACATGGGAACGAGACCCACCCAAAATAACCTGGTGTTGTTAGAACACTGGGGAAAGAGACACCCCCAAAAACCTGGTGTTGTAGCTCGAACACTGGGGAACGAAAATACCACCAACATAACTCTGGTGTTTTAGCTACGAAAAACTGGGAACGAGACACCCCCAACATAACTTGGGGTTGTGTCGAACACTGGGAACGAAAACCCCCAACATAACTTGGGGTTGTAGCTACAAACACTGGGGAAAGAGCACCACCCAAAAAACTCTGGTGTTGTAGCTACGAACATGGGGAAAGAACACCCCAAAATAACTTGGTTTTAGCTACGAAAAACTGGGAACGATACACCCCAACTAACCCCGGTTTGTAGCTACGAAAACTGGGAAGAGACAAAAACCCCAAAATAACTTGGTGTTGTAGCTCGAACACTGGGAACGAGACACCACCAACATCTCTGGTTTTGTACTCGAACACGGGAACGAGACACCACCAACATAATTGGTGTTGTTACAACACGGGAACGAACACCCCCCAAAAATAACTTGGTGTTGTGCTACGAAACTGGGAACGAGACACCACCAAATATAAATCGGTGTTTAGCTACGAACACTGGGAACGAGACCCACAAACATAATTGGTGTTTAGCACGAACACTGGGAACGAGAAACCCCCAAAAAACTCGGGGTTGTACTACGAACACTGGGAAGAGACACCACCCAAAATAATTGGGGTTGTGTACAAAAACCGGGAACAGACACCACCAAAAAAACTCTGGTGTTGTACAACGAACACTAGGAACGAGACACCCCCAAAAAATAACTTGGGGTTGTAGCTACGAACCTGCTAACGAGGCACCCCCAACATAACTTGGGTTGTAGCTACGAACACGGGAACGAGGGACCCCAAAATAATCGGGGTTTTTAGCTACGAACATGGGAACGGGGACCACCAACATAACCTGGTGTTGTAGCTAGAATACTGGGGAAAGAGACCCACAAATAAAATTGGTGTTGTAGCTACGAAACTGGGAAAAGAGGCCCCAACATAACTCTGGTGTTGTACTAGAACCTGGGAACAGGCACCACCAACTAAATCTGGTGTTGTAGTCGAAATGGGAACAGACCACCAAAATAACTCTGTGTTTTTAGTAAAGAACCGGGGGGCGAGAAACCCCAAAATAAATCGGTGTTGTAGTACGAACCTGGGGAACGAGCCCACCAACATAATTGGGTTTTTCAGGCGAACTGGAAAAGAGCACCCCCAACCCTAACTTGGTGTTGTAGTACAAAAAATGGGAAAGAGACACCAAACAAACCCGGGGTTGTACTACGAACAGAGAACGATTTCACCACAATTTTTAAATCTGGTGTTTTAGTCGAACACTGGGAACGAGAAACCACCAACATAACTTTGGGGTTGTTCACGAAAATGGGAACGAACACACCAACTAATCTGGTGTTGTAGCTACGACACTGGGAACGGACACCACCCAACATAACTCTGGTGTTGTAGCTACAAAAAACCGGAAAGAGACACCACCAACATAAAACCCGGTGTTTTGCAACGAACACTAGGAACGAGACCCACCAACAAACTTGGTGTTGTACTACGAACATGTAACGAGGGACCCCCAAAATAATTGGTTTTAGCTACGAAAATGGGAACGAGGCACCACCAAATAACTCTGGTGTTGTAGCTCGAACAAGGGAAGAGGGGGGACCCCCAAATAAAATCTGGTGTTGTGTAGAATACTGGGGAAACCCAGACACCACCAAAAACTCTGGTGTTGTAGCTACGAAACTGGGGAACGAGGCCACCCCAACATAATCTGGTGTTGTAGTACGAAAAGGGAACGAAAACCACCACATAACTCTGGTGTTGTAGCTACGAACACTGGGAAAGAGGACACCAAATAACTGGTTTTGTAGCTACAAAAACTGGGGGAAAGAGCACCACCAAATAACTCTGGTGTTGAGCTACGAACACTGGGGAAAGAACACCCCCCAAAATAACCTGGGGTTGTAACCCAACACTGGAAGAGCACCACCAAATACTTGGGTTGCAGTACGAACAATGGGAACGAACACCCCAACAAAATCTGGTGTTGTAGCTAAAAAAATGGGACGAGCACCACCAAATAATCTGGGGTTGTAGTACGAAAACCCGAGAACGAGACCCCTAAACTTGGGTTGTACTACGAACAAAATGGGGAAGAGCACCACCAACATAACTTGGTGTTTTTTGTACGAAACTGGGAAAGAGACACACCAACATAACTTGGTGTTGAGCTAGAACACTGGGAACGAGCACCAACCAAACTCGGGGTTTAGCTACAAACACGGGAACGGACCCACCCATAACTTGGTGTTTTAGCAAACGAACAAAGGGGGAAAGAGCCCACCAACAATCTGGTGTTGTTGCCGAACCTGAAAAAGAGGGACCACCAAAAACTTGGGGTTGTAAACTAGAAAAATGGGGAAGAGGCCCCCCAAAATAACTCGGTGTTGTAGCTGGGGGGGGGGGGGGGTTTTTGGGGGGGGGGGGGGGGGGGGGGGGGGGGGGGGGGGGGGGGGGGGGAAAAAAAAGGGGGCCCAAACTGGGAACGGGCACCACCCAAAATAATCTGGTGTTGTGTAAAGAACCACTGGGGAACGGGGGGCCCCCCCCAAAAATAACTTGGGGTTGTAGTACAACACGGGGAAAGAGCACACCAACATAATCTGGGGTTGTAGCTCGAAATGGAACAGGCCCACCAACTAACCCGGTGTTGTTGCTGAACACTGGGGAAAGGACACCCCCAACATAACTTGGGGTTGCGCTACGAACACTGGGGAAAGGACCCACCAAAAAAAAACTCTGGTGTTTAGCTACAAAAAAATTTGGGGAAGAACCCACCAACAAACTTTGGTGTTGATACAACACTGGAACGAGACCCCCCCAAAAAACTTGGGGTTGTAGCTACAAAATGGGAACGAGACACCACCCAAAATAACTCTGGGTTTTTAGGGACAAAATGAGAAAGGCACCACCCAAATTTAATCGGTGTTTGTAGCTACGAAAACTGGGAACGAGACACCACCAACATAACTTGGTGTTGTAGCTACGAACACTGGAAAAAAAAAACCACCAAAAAACTCTGGGGTTGTAGCTAGAACATGGGAACGAGAACCCCAAAATAACTCTGGTGTTGTAGCTACGAACATGGGAAAAGAAACCACCAAATAACTTGGTGTTGTGCTACGAACCATGGGGAAAGAGACACCAAACATAAAAATCGGTGTTGCCTACGAACCTGGAACAACACCACCAAATAACTCTGGTGTGTGCTACGACACTGGGAACGAGGCACCACCAAAAAAAACCTGGTGTTGTGCTCGAACCTGGAAAAGAGGCACCACCAACATAATTGGGTTTTAGTCGAACACTGGGGGAAAGAGACCACCAACAAACTTGGTGTGTGTACAACCTGGGGAAAGAGGACCACCAAAATAACTCTGGTGTTGTAGCTACAAAAAATGGGAAGAGACACACCAAATAAAATTTGGGGTTGAGAAAGAACACTGGGGAAAGGACCCCCACCAAAATAATTGGGTTTTTCTAAACATGGGAACGAGCACCACCAACAAAAATCTGGTGTTGAGTCGGAAACACTGGGAAAAGAACACCAACATAACTTGGTGTTGTAGCTAGAAAACTGGAAAACACCACCAACTAACTCTGGTGTTGAGCTACGAACACTGGGGGCGGACACCCCCAACATAAAATTTGGTTTTGTACTCAACTGGGAACGAGACACCACCCAAAATAACTCTGGGGTTGTAGCACGAAAAAGGGAACGAAAACCCCCAACTAATTGGTGTTGTAGCTCCCAAAAGGGGAAAGGACACCCAACTACTTGGTGTTTAGCTACGAACACTGGGAACGAGGGACACCCAAAAACCCGGTGTTGTGCTACGAAAATGGGAACGGACACCAAAAAACTTGGTGTTGTAGCTACGAACACTGGGAACGAGACACCAAAATAACTCCGGTGTTAGCTCGAAAACTGGGGAAAAAGAGACCAAACATAACTTGGGGTTTTTGCCCAACACTGGAACAGACCCAACCCAAATAAAAATTTGGGGGTTGGCTACGAACACTGGAACGGAAACCCCCAAAATAACTTGGTGTTTTAGCTCGAACATGGGAAAGGAAACCAAACTTTTCCCGGTGTTGTAGCTACAAAACCAGCAACTAAATCCGGGACTGAATGTGGCGAACCCATATTCTCTTTTGTGGGTACAAGACAAATCGGCCCCGGAGAGGAAAATTCCACTTTCCGGCTCCTGAAAGCCTCAAAGGAAAAAACCCAAGGTGGAGGGAAAACTGGGGAAGATTTAGAACGCTCAGAATTTCCCTTTAAAATTCCGTCGGCCTTTTGTTTGAAGTGCCTCTAAAATACCGGATCACATAATGCTGCGGTTTTAACTTTGAGCTTCCCGTGATTTTAGCCAAAAGGGCCCGAGGCAGAACAAATTTTTCTCAGTTGCCATTTCGGAATTCTCTGTTTGTAAAAAGTATATTTTAAAAGGGTTTCCCACAAGAGCTGGTAAAAACAGGAAATTTAAAAAAATTTTGTGTTGCTGTCAGCGTCGCTGCTGTTTTATTGGTGCTGTTGTTGTTATTGCCGTTCTATTCTGTTTTGTTGTTGCTGTTGTTACGTTGCTTTTGCTGATGTTGTTTTCTTTTTTTCAGTGCTGTTGCTGCTGCAGTGATTTTTCTGTGGTTGATATTATTGTTGTTCCTGTGCGTTTCGCTGTTTTTGCTCCAACCTTCCCTTTTTTTGCTGTAACTGCAATTGTACCCATGTGCTGCCCATGCTTCTTTGCTAAGACCGATTTGTGTTCCTAATGCTGTGCTTTGTGTTGCTACCGTGTGCTATTTTACTGGATCATTCATAAGATCATGTTGCTTTAGAGTAGAGAGAGGTAGTGTTAAATAGTAATTAGTAGTAGTAAGTAGTATGTATTTGTAGTATTTAGGTAGTGTAGGGGAAAATGCGAGAGGGAGAATAACGGAATTGCGGACTATGGATATTCTTCGTACCTGTGGCCCAAAACACCTTCAGTGTGTGTGGATGGAAAAACACATGAAAATTAATTGTTTAGATAGCAGGAGAGAGAGAATGGATATTGATCTTACAGACAGCAGACAGAATCAGATAGGCCATTGATCATGTGGACGACAGACAAACCCGACAGCACATGAACTGTACAGACGGCAGACGTAGGCAGACAGCTCACTGATAGTACAGGCCACAGACGGAACCAGAGAGGTCAAGAGACACTCAGAAAATATTCAGACTGGGAGGTTACTGAGTTAGTTTACGAGGCAAGTAGACAGGAAGATCACTGAGAAAGGTAGACAGGAAGGTTCCTGAGACAGGTAGAGAGGAAGGTCACTGAGACAGGTAGAGAGGAAGGTCACTGAGACAGGTAGACAGAAGCGAGATCGAGAACAGTACTCGCGTCACACGAAGCCATACTGTAGCGTTCCCCTTCATAGGTGTATTGTGTTTCTCCTCGTTGACACGTGTGTGTGTGTGTGTGTGTGTGTGTGTGTGTGTGTGTGTGTGTGTGTGTGTGTGTGTGTGTGTGTGTGTGTGTGTGTGTGTGTGTGTGTGTGTGTGTGTGTGTGTATGTGTGTGTGTGTGTGTGTGTGTGTGTGTGTGTGTGTGTGTGTGTGTGTGTGTGTGTTCAGTTAAGCTTGCACGGGTAGAATTATAAAGAACACAAAGGCACAATACCCTGACTGGAACAATACACAAATAACCCGCACATTGGGGACAGAAGTTTACAACGACGTTTCTGTCCGACCTGAACCATTTACAAAGTCACACTGAAGAGTTATAGCTCTCATTCCCTCCTGAGCTGCAAGTTTATTGTGCACCTCTGCTCATCCTGTCAGTGATAACTCAAAAAATATTACAAAAGGTTACAAAGGCTTTTATCAAATAACATTCAGGTATACAATTATAACTTTGAAAATTACAAAGCTGAAGAGGTCTCAGCTGTAGCCCGAAATATACCATTTGTCTTAGTTACTTTTCTCAGTCGGTGGGTTTACATTTCATTGTCCAATACAGTATTGTACTTTTCCATCCTTAACTCGACTATACACCCTCGCCTTTAAAAGAAAATAATGGACTCAGTGTTTGTTTTGTGTGATTCTTGTAGGATTATTAGGGTCTTCGATCCCTTCATGGAGGAGTCATATGTGGTGTCATCTAGCAAAGGGATTCTCTTAGTTTTCCTATATGTCCTTGCCTGCTGTCTTTATTCCTTATCCTTAGGGGATTCTTTTGTGTTCTTCTCAGTTATTGTTTCCTTAGGGTAGGCGGCTTGACTTCTCGCTTCACCTACACCCTTCTTGAAGTCCACGTACACATTTTGTTGTTCCAATTTGTTTTTTCTGTCGGAATATTCTGTTGTATTTAAGGCTCCAGGTAAATTTCCTTTATTCATTTGTTATAACCTTTATCTAATGCCTTGGACCTCAGCTTTCTTTATCTAAGCTTTTGTTTTCTCTCGGTCCTCCTCGAAGACCGAGGTGGACGGGGACGGGATTTTTCTGTGTTCTGGCTGTGTACATACGTCCTCCTCATCACTAAGATAACGTAAAGTAACGGTTTGACAAATCTCCTGGAGAGCGAAACGTTGCCACAATAAAATGTCACATTAGTTGCACTTGTGTCCTTTTGCTTTACATCACTAAGATACTCGTCACATCCCTGAAGTGACTGTTCCATCGAGACGGAGCTCTAAACACTGATGAACACCTTATTTTAAGAGGCTGTGACTTGTTCATGACCTCTCTATGACCATGACCTGCTTTCGATTCAAAGTGGTACTCTTTACCAAGTTGCAGAAAAGTACCGAGACCTGTCACTTGAATTAACAGAAAGGACGGACACCTGTGTAAAATTTAGTTGCAGGAAACATTTCGCCAGTAGCGGCTTCACCTGATAAAGCCACTACTGGCGAAACGTTTCATTTAATAAATGTCCTGAACTGTACACAAGTGTCCTTTTCCAAAGCCTGTGTGTTACCTTACCACTTACAACCGCATGAGAGTCCACTTACAAGGTTGAAGTCTCGTCTTGTCTTGTGTTTGATCTTCACATTCACGTATAAATATGATCTTACCTTTGCTCAGTTCGTTTATTTTTTTGTGTGTGTGTTGTTTTTCATTAAGGTTGACATTGTTTAATAAAGTTTCGTTAAATTTGTAACTCGATTCATTTAATATATATTTTTTTATACTGGTTTAATTTTCCATATTATCTTCTGCAGGGAAAACTTAACAGCTGTCCTTCCCTCCCTTCCTCCACAATCTTTATCGCATTATCTTGCTCCTCTCTTTTATCCTATGTTGCTTCTCCGTCATTCTATCGCCACCCTTTCTCACTGTATAAATAAATTATCTTGTCACTTGCCCTTCGCTATTTCAATTCAACTTGCCATACTAGGAGCTGTACAGAACAGGGATGGAAATCCTCAGCTCTAGATCTCTCGCACTCTCGTGCGTCGTCAGGAGCTATGCAATGTTGCAAGATAGCAACAGAGAGGAGGGGGAAACTGTGTGAGGCAAGGAAGAAGGCATCACCAAGCGGCCCATGACACAACTTTATCATGGATGTTGCCTCATCTGTCTCGCCTCAGATAATTTTTCCCTTCTATCTGTTGCTATCTTGCAACATTGCATAGCTCCTGACGACGCATGAGAGTGCGAGAGATCTAGAGCTAAGGACTTCCATCCCCATGTGGCTTGTTTTGCATTAAGATTGCCTGTTTGCAGTTGTATTGCATCAGGAGCTGCAGAGCCATCCCACCACTCCACACACTCTACATAACATTGTCTCTGCACACTGATCTCAGATTCGATATTTGCAACGTCTAAAACATCTGGTGAGTGCAGGGAACACCCGTCTCTCTCACCCACACACCAGCGTCACAACCACTACACTACCACAGTTTGCAAGGGCAAGTCTCTACTCAGACAACGTGTTGCTCAGTGTAGAACTGTACTATCATGTTGCGTTGAAGACTTACACTGAGCGAATTACTGTCAGTATAAACATCTGTGATACAATCACTTTCCATCATTCTTGTCAGTGTTGTTTCTTGATCATCTCAGACGTTACACACACTCAACTTTTTTATTCATTAATAAACTTTTTTTTTTTTTTTACAGATTTCTCAACTCTGCTGCATCTTTGTTGCATCAAGTATCACACACACACACACACACACACACACACACACACACACACACACACACACACACACACACACACACACACACACACACACACCACAAACACACACACACACACACACACACACACACACACACACACACACACATACACACGCACACACACGCACACACACACACACACACACACACACACACACACACACACACACACACACACACACACACACGGATGCCTTGACGATGTTTCGTCCAAACAAACCGAGATATTTTTGCCATGAGAATTTTCTTTTCCTCTGACGTTTCCCGACGTAATGTGACGCTTTTCTTTCTTATTGAGAGTCCGGTGATACTCTTCCGTTAAAAAACTACTGTAAGGTTAACCTTTAATTTCCTTTCTCTTATTTTCATCTTTATTCCAGTCTAGCAACTCTCCCTCTTCTTTTTCGTTGCCTATTTTACCCATTCCTATGGGACAGTTTTATTCCTGTACACTCCGTATTTCTTATTTTTCTCTGATTACTTCCCTCATCCTCAGAGAAGACAATAAACGTACCTCAGGGAAAACTCAAGGTTCTCCCCGGAGCTGTTTGAATATTTTCTTCTCCTACCACCCCCTATATTATATATATATATATATATATATATATATATATATATATATATATATATATATATATATATATATATATACCTGAAAATTTAGCATTATTATTAATGTTGACAAAGATTTTTTTAATGAAATTAATTCACGTAATATTGTTGGGATTATCTGTAAGAGTGATTGTAAAATATATGAAAACGGTTGAGTGAGAAGTTGCAGGAGAGTTGACTGTGATGTTGCAGGAGAGTTGACTGTGATGTTGCAGGAGAGTTGACTGTGATGTTGCAGGAGAGTTGACTGTGATGTTGCAGGAGAGTTGACTGTGATGTTGCAGGAGAGTTGACTGTGATGTTGCAGGAGAGTTGACTGTGATGTCGCAAGAAAGAGTTGACTGTGATGTTGCAGTGATGTTGCAGGAGAGTTGACTGTGATGTTGCAGGAGAGTTGACTGTGATGTTGCAAGAAAGAGTTGACTGTGATGTTGCAAGAGAGTTAAGTGAGATTTTTCAAGAGTTGACTGTGATGTTGCGACAGAGTTGACTGAGATGTTGCAAGAGAGTTTACTGAAATGTTGCAAGAGAGTTGACTGAGATGTTGCAAGAGAGTTTACTGAAATGTTGCAAGAGAGTTGACTGAGATGTTGCAAGAGAGTTTACTGAAATGTTGCAAGAGAGTTGACTGAAATGTTGCAAGAGAGTTGACTAAGATGTTGCAAGAGAGTTGACTGTGATGTTGCAGGAGAGTTGACTGTGATTTTGCAAGAGAGTTGACTGTGATGTTGCAAGAAAGAGTTGACTGTGATGTTGCAGGAGAGTTGACTGTGATGTTGCAAGAAAGAGTTGACTCTGATGTTGCAAGAAAGAGTTGACTCTGATGTTGCAAGAGAGTTAAGTGAGATTTTTCAAGAGTTGACTGTGATGTTGCGACAGAGTTGACTAAGATGTTGCAAGAGAATTAGCTGAGATGTTGCAAGAGAGTTGACTGAAATGTTGCAAGGTAATCAGCTGAGATGTTGCAAGGTAGTCAAGTGAGATGTTGCAAGGTAGTCAACTGAGAGGTTGCAAGGTAGTCAAGTGAGATGTTGCAAGGTAGTCAACTGAGAGGTTGCAAGGTAGTCAAGTGAGATGTTGCAAGGTAGTCAACTGAGAGGTTGCAAGGTAGTCAAGTGAGATGTTGCAACAGAGTTGACTGAGATATTGCAAGAGAGGGTTAACTTATTTTACATAGAGATGACAAAGATGTTGCAAAAGAGAATTGACTAATATGTTGCAAGAGTTGATTGAAATGTTGTAAGAGAGAGTTACTACAATGTTGCAAGAGAGTTGACTGAAATGTTGCAAGAGTTGACTGAAATGTTGCAAGAATTGAGTGAAATGTTGCAAGAGAGAGTTGACTGAAATGTTGTAAGAATTCAGTGAAATATTGCAAGAGAGAGCGTTGACGTTGTTACCTTCCGACTGGTGGTGCAGTGAGGACACGGGGTGTGACGGTGAGTTAGTATTCCATGACACAGTGTCACCTGGTGAACACGGAGCACCTCCCTCAACACACCTCAAATGCTACTATACTGAACACACTACCAGCCACCGACCCCCCCTAACCTGCTGCACGCTAGGGGGGTCCTCGCCCCCTATCCAGCAGCTCATAGGTGGAGCCAGGGGGTCTGAGGCCACACCCACCGGGATAAATGGACCAATCCCCTGCTGCTTGGCGATGGAGACGGCCAATCAGCGTGTTGCTCCCCTCCCCGACTCCGCCCACCTCCAATGTTATTGTCCAGAGGGAGGTTGCCAGTTCACATTTATGAGAAATTATGATACAAGAGATAGAATTATTTTAGGCCTTGATGACTGGGTTATCCCAGTGAACTGTCGTTTCTGTGGGGTCGTACCACGACTACCTGCTGTCATTTAGCACTGGGAGTCTGTCGTTACTGGTTTATTGTGGCTTTCCCAATAGAAATAAGTCACTTCGACTTTTTTGGGTTATCCTAGGTAATCTACACATATACTGCTATGTAGGATAATTTATGTAACTATTTATGTGTACATGTACAGGAATAAACTTACTTATGCAGTCCCTGCTTTGTAGGAGGTCGGAGGTTCGAGCCTCGAGTGTGTCCCATATCCACACTGAATAAAATACCATAGATACGTCAACCTCATAGATGGTAGAAGTTAACAGTTATAATGGAACTCTTGGATTCATTCTCAATACGGATGTTGCTACAAACAAGGCTTAAGCTGTTGCTTTATCTTGTAACTAAATCTGGTTATTGCAACATTTGTTGTTCGAAAGAGGTATCTTCATGCTGGTGAAGGGTTCTTAATCCAAAACTTTGGAGCTACTCTCCCTTTCCTCGGATGTAACATGTCTGCAGGTTAGATAAGTGCATGTGTGTGGGTGGGTGGGTGTGAGTTTGACCTGACTAGCTTCTGCTGTTAGGTCAGATGCTGTGCTCCTTCATTAAGCCGGTAGGAAAATTGGGCCTGCCTCGCATGGGCCAGTAGGCCTGCTGCAGTGTTCCTTCTATCTTACGTATTTATGTTCTTATCCCGTTCCCCAAGAGAGGATTCCAACCTGTAACGACTCATGTCCCAGCCAGGCCAAAATATCCTTTCTGCGGTACTCCAGGTACCTTGTAACATTGATATGAAACACACACACACACACACACAACACACACACACACACACACACACACACACACACACACACACACATACACACACACACTACGCAGCACCAGAATGGAACCCACACCTGAAATTAGAGAAAGTGCAAAGTTTTGCAACAAGGTTAGTTCCAGAGCTAAGGGGAATGTCCTATGAAGAAAGGTTAAGGGAAATCGGACTGACGACACTGGGGGACAGGAGGGTTAGGGGAGACATGATAACGACCTACAAAATACTGCGTGGAATAGACAAGGTGGACAAAGACAGGATATTCCAGAGATGGGACAAAGAAACAAGGGGTCACAATTGGAAGCTGAAGACTCAGATGAGTCAAAGAGATGTTAGGAAGTATTTCTTCAGCCACAGAGTTGTCATGAAGTGGAATAGTCTGGCAAGCGATGTAGTGGAAGCATGAACTATACATAGTTTTAAGACGAGGTATGATAAAGCTCGTGGAGCAGGGAGAGGGAGGACCCAGTAGCGGTCAGTGAAGAAGCTGAGTCCCGAACCCTGCAACCACAATTAAGTGAGCACAAACACACACACACACACACACACACACACACACACACA
>NC_069449.1:34875410-34890410 GCF_026875155.1 Cherax quadricarinatus | reverse complement strand
TTACACCACCCGCGCTCATAACTTACACCACAGCGTTGATAACTTACACCACAGCGCTCATAACTTACACCACAGCGTTGATAACTTACACCACAGCGCTCATAACTTACACCACAAACGTTGAATAACTTACACCCCAGCGCTCATAAATTACACCCCAGCGCTATAACTTACACCACAGCGTTGATAACTTACACCCCAGCGCTCATACTTACACCAAAAAGCGTTTATAACTACACCACAGCGCTCATAACTTACACCACAGCGTTGATAACTTACACCACAGCGCTCATAACTTACACCACAGCGTTGATAACTTACACCACAGCACTCATAACTTACACCACAGCGTTGATAATTTACACCACAGCGCTCATAACTTACACCACAGCGCTCATAACTTACACCCCAGCGCTGATAACTTACACCCCAGGGTTGATAACTTACACCACACCGTTGATAACTTACACCCCAGCGTTGATAACTTACACCCCAGCGTTGATAACTTACACCCCAGCGTTGATAACTTGCACCACAGCGCTCAAACTTACACCATAGCGCTCATAACTTACACCCCAGAGCTCATAACTTACACCACAACGTTGATAACTTACACCCCAGCGTTCATAACTTACACCCCAGCGCGCATAACTTACACCACAGCGTTCATAACTTACACAACAGCGCTGAAAACTTACATCCCAGTGCTCAAAATTACACCCAGCGCTTAATTCACCACAGCGCTCATAAATTACCCCCACGTTTTTATTAACTTACACCCAGCACTCATACCCTTTCACCCCAGCGCCATAACTTACACCCCAGCGCTCATAACTTACACCCAAGCGCTCATAACTTACACCACAGCGCTCATAACTTACACCACAGCGCTCATAACTTACACCCCAGCGTTCATAACTTACACCACAGCGTTTTAACTTACCACCACAGCGCTCATAACTTACACCACAGCGCTCATAACTTACACCCCAGCGTTCATAACTTACACCCCAGCGCTCATAACTTACACCACAGCGCTCATAACTTACACCCCAGCGCTCATAACTTACACCCAAGCGCTCATAACTTACACCACAGCGCTCATAACTTACCACCACGCGTCTAACTACACCCCAGCGTTCATAACTTACACCACAGCGCTCATAACTTACACCCCAGCGTTCATAACTTACACACCAGCGCTCATAACTTACACCACAGCGCTCATAACTTACACCCCAGCGCTCATAACTTACACCCAAGCGCTCATAACTTACACCACAGCGCTCATAACTTACACCACAGCGCTCATAACTTACACCCCAGCGTTCATAACTTACACCACAGCGTTGATAACTTACACCACAGCGCTCATAACTTACACCACAGCGCTCATAACTTACACCCCACCGCTCATAACTTACACCCCAGCGCTCATAGCTTAGACCACAGCACTCATAACTTACACTCCAGCGCTCATAACTTACACCCCAGCGCTCATAACCTACACCACAGCGCTCATAACTTACACCCCAGCGTTCATAACTTACACCCCAGCGCTCATAACTTACACCACAGCGCTCATAACTTACATCCCAGTGCTCATAACTTACACCACAGCGCTCATAACTTACACCCAGCCCATAACTTACAAACCCCAGCGCTCATAACTTACATCCCAGTGCTCATAACTTACACCACAGCGCTCATTACTTACACCCCAGCGCTCATAACTTACACCCCAGCGCTCATAACTTACACCACAGCGCTCATAACTTACGCCACAGCGCTCATAACTTACACCCCAGCGCTCATAATTTACTTCCCAGTGCTCATAACGTACACCACAGCGCTCATAACCTACTCCCCAGCGCTCATAACTTACACCCCAGCGCTCATAACTTACACCACAGCGCTCATAACTTACGCCACAGCGCTCATAACTTACACCCCAAGCGCTCATAACTTACACCACAGCCACATAACTTACGCCACAGCGCTCATAACTTACATCCAAGCGCTCATAACTTACACCACAGCGCTCATAACTTACACCCCAGAGCTCAAAACTTACACCGCAGCGCTAATAACTTACATCCCAGCGCTCATAACTTACACCACAGCGTTGAAACTTAAAACCCCAGCGCTCATAACTTACACCACAGCGCTCATAACTTACACCCCAGCGCTCATAACTTACACCCAAGCGCTCATAACTTACACCCCAGCGCTCATAACTTACACCACAGCGCTCATAACTTACACCCCAGCGCTCATAACTTACACCACAGCGCTGATAACTTACACCCCGTGCTAAACTTACACCACAGCGCTCATAACTTACACCCCAGCGCTCATAACTTACACCCCAGCGCTCATAACTTACACCACAGCGCTCATAACTTACATCCCAGTGCTCATAACTTACACCACAGCGTTGATAACTTACACCCCAGCGCTCATAACTTACACCACAGCGCTCATAACTTACACCACAGCGCTCATAACTTAAACCACAGCGTTGATAACTTACACCCCAGCGCTCATAGCTTACATAACAGCGCTCATAACTTACACCCCAGCGCTCATAACTTACACCCCAGCGCTCATAACTTACACCACAGCGCTCATAACTTACGCCACAGCGCTAATAACTTACATCCCAGCGCTCATAACTTACACCACAGCGCTCATAACTTACACCCCAGAGCTCATAACTTACACCGCAGCGCTAATAACTTACACCCCAGCGCTCATAACTTACGCCACAGCGCTCATAACTTACATCCCAGCGCTCATAACTTACACCCCAGCGCTTATAACTTACACCACAGCGCTCATAACTTACACCCCAGCGCTCATAACTTACGCCACAGCGCTCATAACTTACATCCCAGCGCTCATAACTTACACCCCAGCGCTTATAACTTACACCACAGCGCTCATTACTTACACCACAGCGCTCATAACTTAAACCACAGCGTTGATAACTTACACCCCAGCGCTCATAGCTTACATAACAGCGCTCATAACTTACACCCCAGCGCTCATAACTTACACCCCAGCGCTCATAACTTACACCCCAACGCTCATAACTTACACCACAACGTTGATAACTTACACCCCAGCGCTGATAACTTACACCACAGCGCTCATAACTTACACCACAGCGCTCATAATTTAAATTACAACCACAGTTGATAACTTACACCACATCCCTTGATAAACTTACACCACAGCGCTGATAACTTACACCACAGCGCTGATAACTTACACCACAGCGCTGATAACTTACACCACAGCGCTGATATCTTACACCACAGCGCTGATATCTTACATCACAGCGCTGATAACTTACACCACACCGTTAATAACTTACACCGCAGCGCTGATATCTTACACCACACCGCTGACAACTTATACCACACCATTGAAAACTTGCACGTATCGCTGATAGCTTACATCACACCGCTGATAACTTACACCACACCGTTCTTAACTTACATCACATCGCTGATTGCTTACACCACAGCGCTGATAATTTGCACCACAGCGTTGAAAACTTACACCACACCGTTGATAACTTGCACCACACCGTTGATAACTTACACCACAGCGTTGATAACTTACACCACACCGTTGATAACTTGCACCACAACCCTTGTAATACTTACACCACACCGTTGATAACTTACACCACAGCGTTGATAACTTACACCACACCGTTGATAACTTACACCACAGCGTTGATAACTTACACCACAGCGTTGATAACTTACACCACACCGTTGATAACTTACAAACCCCAGCGTTGAAACTTACACCACAGCGTTGATAACTTACACCCAACCGTTGATAAATTACACCACACCGTTGATAACTTACAAAACCCCAACCGTTGGGTAACTTACACCCACACGTTGATAACTTACACCACACCGTTGATAACTTACACCACACCGTTGTAACTTTCCCCCACACCGTTGATAACTTACACCACACCGTTGAAAAACTTACACCACAACCGTTGATAATTACTCCACAACCGTTGATAACTTACACCACACCGTTGATAACTTACACCACACCGTTGATAACTTACACCACACCGTTGATAACTTACACCACAGTGTTGATAACTTACACCACACCGTTGATAACTTACACCACAGCGTTGATAACTTACATCACAGCCCTTTATAACCCTTTCACCACACCGTTGATAACTTACACCACACCGTTGATAACTTACACCACACCGTTGATAACTTACACCACACCGTTGATAACTTACACCACACCGTTGATAACTTTAAAACCACACCGTTGATACTACACCACACCGTTGATAACTTAACCACACACCGTTGATAACTTACACCACATTTGTTGATAACTTACACCATACCGTGATAACTTACACCAAAACCCTTGAAACTTACACCACACCGTTGATAACTTACACCACACCGTTGATAAGTTACACCAGTGTTGATAACTTACACCACACCGTTGATAACTTACACCACACCGTTGATAACTTACAGCACATCGTTGATAACTTACACCACACCGTTGATAACTTACACCACACCGTTGATAACTTACACCACACCGTTGATAACTTACACCACAGTGTTGATAACTTACACCGCACCGTTGATAACTTATACCACACCGTTGATAACTTACACCACACCGTTGATAACTTACATCACACCGTTGATAACTTACACAAAAGTGTTGATAACTTAAAAAACCACACCGTTGATAACTTACACCACACCGTTGATAACTTACACCACACCGTTGATAACTTACACCACACCGTTGATAACTTACATCACACCGTTGATAACTTACACAACAGTGTTGATAACTTACACCACACCGTTGATAACTTACACCACACCGTTGATAACTTACACCAACCCGTTGATAACGTTACACCACACCGTTGATAACTTACACCACACCGTTGATAACTTACACCACACCGTTGATAACTTACACCACACCGTTGATAACTTACACCACACCGTTGATAACTTACACCACACCGTTGATAACTTACACCAGATCTACTGTGTCACTTTAATACATATATCTCTCTTTTTAATTAAAATATATGATGGGTGGAATATCCTCCCTCCCTTCCTCTCTCCCTCCCTTCTCTCTCCTCCTTCCTCTTCACTCCTCTTCCTCTCTCCTCCTTCCTCTCTCCCTCCCTTCCTCTCTCCCTCCCTTCCTCTCTCCCTCCCTTCCTCTCTCCCTCCCTTCCTCTCTCCCTCCCTTCCTCTCTCCCTCCCTTCCTCTCTCCCTCCCTTCCTCTCTCCCTCCCTTCCTCTCTCCCTCCCTTCCTCTCTCCCTCCCTTCCTCTCTCCCTCCCTTCCTCTCTCCCTCCTCCTCTCCTCCCTCCTCTCTCCCCTCCTTCCTCTCTCCCTCCCTTCCTCTCTCCCTCCCTTCCTCTCCTCCCTCCCTTCCTTCTCTCCCTCCCTTCCTCTCCCTCCCTCCTCTCTCCCCCCTCCTCTCTCCCTCCCTTCCTCTCTCTCTCCTCCCCTCCCTTCCTCTCTCCCTCCCTTCCTTCTCCCTTCCTTCCCTCTCTTTCCCTCTCCTCTCCTCCCCCTCCCCTCCCTCCCTCCTTCTCTCCATTCCTCCCTCCCTTCCTCCCTCTTTTCCTCTCTCCCTCCCTAACGCCCTCTCTACCTCCTTTAATCCCTCTCTACCTCCTTTAATCCCTCTCTACCTCCTTTAATCCCTCTCTACCTCCCTTCCTCTATATCTCCCTCTCTGCCTCCATTCCTCCCTATCTCCCTCTCTACTTCCCTCCTTTCCTCCCTCTCTGCCTCCCTACCTCTTTATCTCCCTCTCTCCCTCCCTTTCTTCCTCCCTCTCTCACTGTCTCCCTCCCTCCCTCTCCCCCTCCCCCTCTTCCTCTCTCCCTGCCTCCCTCTCTTCCTTCCTCCCTGCATCCTTCTTGTTTCCACCATCACTAACTACCTTCACTTTTTCCTTGTCCTGCTTCTCCCCTTCCATCAGCAGTCCTTTCCCCCTTCCCCCATCCCCCTTTCCCCCATCCCCCCTTCCCCATCCCTCCTTCCCCTCCTCATCCACATACTTCCCCTCCCCGATCCAAACACTTCCCCTCCCCCATCAATACACTTCCCCTCACCGATCTAAACACTTCCCCTCCGCCATCCCCACACTTCCCCTACCCAATCTATTCCAAATCCTGGCAGCATCGACGAGTAATGACCCCCACCTCCCGTACACACACACACACACACACACACACACACACACACACACACACACACACACACACACACACACACACACACACACACACACACACACACACACGATAACGACATACAAAATACTGCGTGGAATAGATAGGGTGGACGGAGACAGGATGTTCCAGAGAGGAGACACAGAAACAAGGGGTCACAATTGGAACCTGAAGACTCAGACGAGTCACAGAGATGTTAGGAAGAATTTCTTCAGTCATAGAGTCGTCAGGAAGTGGAATAGCCAAGCAAGTGATGTAGTAGAGGCAGGAACCATACATATCTTTAAGACGAGGTATGACAAAGCTCAGGAAGCAGAGAGAGACGACCTAGTAGCGATCAGTGAATTGGCGGTGCCAGGAGCTGAGTCTCGACCCCTGCAACCACAATTAGGTGAGTACAATTAAGTGAGTACACACACACACACCCACACACACACACACACACACACACACACACACACACACACACACACACACACACACACACACACACACACACACACACACACACACACACACACACACACACACACACACAGATGACGTGATGTTGATGAGGAGAATTCAATCGGAGGAGGACCAGGCAGAACTACAAAGGGATCTGGACAGGCTGCAGGCCTGGTCCAGCAATTGGCTCCTGGAGTTCAACCCCACCAATTGCAAAATCATGAAGGTTGGGAAAGGGCAAAGAAGATCGCAGACAGAGTACAGTCTAGGGAATTAGAGACTACAAACCTCACTCAAGGAAAAATATCTTGGGGTGAGTATAACACCAGGCACATCTCCTGAAGCGCACATCAACCAAATAACTGCTGCAGCATATGGGCGCCTAGCAAACCTCAGAACAGCATTCCGACATCTTAATAAGGAATCGTTCAGGACCCTGTACACCGTGTACGTTAGGCCCATATTGGAGTATGTGGCACCAGTTTGGAACCCACACCTAGCCAAGCACGTAAAGAAACTAGAGAAAGTGCATAGGTTTGCAACAAGACTAGTCCCAGAGCTAAGAGGTATGTCCTACGAGGAGAGGTTAAGGGAAATCAACCTGATAGGGGGGGACATGATAACGACATACAAGATACTGAGAGGAATTGACAAGGTGGACAAAGACAGGATGCTCCGGAGATGGGACACAGCAACAAGGGGACACAGTTGGAAGTTGAAGACACAGATGAATCACAGGGATTTTAGGAAGTATTTCTTCAGCCACAGAGTAGTCACGAAGTGGAATAGTTTGGGAAGCGATGTAGTGGAGGCAGAATCCATACATAGCTTTAAGCAGAGGTATGATAAAGCTCACGGTTCAGGGAGAGTGACCTAGTAGCGACCAGTGAAGAGGCGGGGCCAGGAGCTAAGACTCGACCCCTGCAAGCTCAACTAGGTGAGTACAACTAGGTGAGTACACACACACACACACACACACACACACACACACACACACACACACACACACACACACACACACACATACACAAGCCTAGAGCTGACGGAACACATCAGAGATAAAATCGCCAATCACTAGGGTACTCTGGGATTACAGGAGATTAGTGGTGCTCTTTCCTCTTTAAATCCCCCCCTTCCCCTCAGACCCCCCACATCCTCCCCCACATCTTCCCCCACACCCTCCCCCACACCCTCCCCACTCACCTTCCCCTATAAACCCCCCCTCTCAGACCCTCCCTGCGCACCCTCCCCAACACACTCCCGTTAGACTCCATCATCCTCTTTCCTCCTTCCTTTCTTATTCTCCCTCTCTTTCTTCCTTCAGATACCGAGGAGTGAATTTTAGTTTGTAACTTAGGTAAACACACACACACACACACACACCTCACTCAGGGAGAAAGACCTTGGGGTGACCATAACACCGAGCACATCACCGGAGGCACACATCAACCAAATAACCGCTGCAGCATACGGGCGCCTGGCAAACCTGAGAATAGCGTTCCGATACCTTAATAAGGAATCGTTCAAGACACTGTACACTGTGTATGTTAGGCCCATACTGGAGTATGCAGCACCAGTCTGGAACCCACACCTGGTCAAGCACGTCAAGAAGTTAGAGAAAGTACAAAGGTTTCCAACAAGGCTAGTCCCAGAGCTCAAGGGAATGTCGTACGAGGAAAGGTTAAGGGAAATCGGACTGACGACACTGGAGGACAGAAGGGTCAGGGGAGACATGATAACGACATACAAAATACTGCGGGGAATAGACAAGGTGGACAGAGATAGGATGTTCCAGAGAGGGGACACAGGGACAAGGGGTCACAACTGGAAGCTGAAGACTCAGACGAGTCACAGGGACGTTAGGAAGTATTTTTTTCAGTCATAGAGTTGTCAGCAAGTGGAATAGCCTAGCAAGCGAAGTAGTGGAGGCAGGAACCATACATAGTTTTAAGAAGAGGTATGACAAAGCTCAGGAAGCAGAGAGAGAGAGGACCCAGTAGCGATCAGTAAAGAGGCGGGGCCAGGAGCTGAGTCTCGACCCCTGCAACCACAATTAGGTGAGTACAACTAGGTGAGTACACACACACACACACACACACACACACACACACAAGTTACTGGTAATGGGCGATTTCAACCACAAGGAGATCGACTGGGAAAACCTGGAGCCACATGGGGGTCCCGAAACATGGAGAGCCAAGATGATGGATGTGGTACTTAAAAACCTCATGCATCAACATGTCAGGGACACTACCAGAGAGAGAGGGGAGGATGAGCCAGCAAGACTGGATCTTGTGTTCACCCTGAGCAGTTCAGACATTGAGGACATCACTTACGAGAGGCCCCTTGGAGCTAGCGATCACGTGGTTCTGAGTTTTGATTATATAGTAGAGTTACAAGTGGAGAAGGTAACAGGAATTGAATGGGAAAAGCCAAACTACAAAAGGAGGGACTACACAGGTATGAGGAACTTCCTGCAGGAGGTTCAGTGGGACAGAGAACTGGTAGGAAAATCAGTAAACGAGATGATGGAATATGTAGCAACAAAGTGCAAGGAGGCAGAGGAAAGGTTTGTTCCCAAGGGAAACAGAAATAATAGGAAGACCAAAGCGAGTCCTTGGTTTACCCAAAGGTGTAGGGAGGCAAAAACTAAGTGCACCAGAGAATGGAAAAGGTACAGGAGGCAAAGGACCCACATTAGGAGGGAGACAACAGTCAAAGACCAGGTGATAAGGCTGGGGAAAGAAGGTGGAGAACTCACAATAAACGATCAAGAGGTATGTGAGGAGCTCAACATGAAATTTAAGGAAGTATTTACAGTGGAGACAAAAAAGGCCTCACGGGGGACAGACCAGATGGGGACACCAGCAAGGAATATACCAACAAGTGTTGGATGACATACATACAGATGAGGAGGAGGTGAAGAAACTGCTAAGGGACATCGATACCTCAAAGGCAATGGGACTGGACAACATCGCCCCGTGGGTCCTTAGGGAGGGAGCGGATATGTTGTGTGTGCCACTTACCACAATCTTCAACACGTCCCTGGAAACTGGGCAACTACCTGAGGTATGGAAGACGGCAAATGTAGTTCCCATTTTTAAAAAAGGAGACAGAAAAGACCCACTAAACTATAGATCTGTGTCACTGACGTGTATAGTATGCAAAGTTATGGAGAAGATTATCAGGAGGAGAGTGGTGGAGCACCTGGAACGGAACAAGAGTATAAACGCTATCCAGCACGGATTCATGGAAGGCAAATCCTATGTCACAAACCTTCTGGAGCTTTATGATAAAGTAACAGAAGTAAGACACGAGAGAGAGGGGTGGGTTGATTGCATCTTCTTGGACTGCAAGAAGGCCTTTGACACAGTTCCTCACAAGAGATTAGTGCAGAAGCTAGAGGATCAGGCGCATATAACAGGAAGGGCACTGCAATGGATCAGAGAATACCTGACAGGGAGGCAACAACGAGTCATGGTATGTAATGATGTATCACAATGGGCACCTGTGACGAGCGGGGTCCCACATTGGTCGGTCCTAGGACCAGTGCTATTTTTGGTATATGTGAACGACATGATGAAAGGGTTAGACTCAGAAGTGTCCCTGTTCGCAGACGATTTGAAGTTAATGAGGAGAATTAAATCAGATGAGGACCGGGCAGGACTTCAAAGAGACCTGGACAGACTGGACATTTGGTCCAGCAACTGGCTTCTCGAATTTAATCCCGCCAAATGCAAAGTCATGAAGATAGGGGAAGGGCGCAGAAGACCGCAGACAGAGTATATGCTAGGTGGCCAAAGACTGCAAGCCTCGCTCAAGGAGAAAGATCTTGGAGTGAGTATAACACCGAGCATGTCTCCGGAAGCATACATCAACCAGATAACTGCTGCAGCAATGGGCGCCTGGCAAACCTGAGAACAGCGTTCCGATACCTTAATAAGGAATCGTTCAAGACACTGTACACCGTGTACGTCAGGCCCATACTGGAGTATGCAGCACCTGTTTGGAACCCGCACTTGATAAAGCACGTCAAGAAACTAGAGAAAGTGCAAAGGTTTGCGACAAGGTTAGTTCCAGAGCTAAGGGGAATGTCTTATGAAGAAAGGTTAAGGGAAATCTGCCTGACGACATTAGAGGACAGGAGGGTCAGGGGAGACATGATAACGACATATAAAATACTGCGCGGAATAGACAAGGTGGACAAAGACAGGATGTTTCAGGGAGGGGACACAGAAACAAGAGGTCACAATTGGAAGCTGAAGACACAGATGAGTCAGGGAGATATTAGAAAGTATTTCTTCAGGCATAGAGTTGTAAAGCAGTGGAATAGCCTAGAAAGCGATGTAGTGGAGGCAGAACCATACACAGTTTTAAGACGAGTTTTGATAAAGCTCATGGAGCAGGGAGAGAGAGAGGACCCAGTAGCAACTGGTGAAGAGGCGGGGCCAGGAGCTAGGACTCGACCCCTGCAACCACAAATAGGTGAGTACAAATAGGTGAGTACACACACACACACACACACACACACACACACACACACACACGAAAATAAGATTAGTAGAACAGCCAGAAACGAGTATGCACATAAAAGGAGGGAGGCTCAGCGACAGTACGAAAACGACATAGCATCGAAAGTCAAGTCTGACCCGAAACTGTTGTATAGCCACATTAGGAGGAAGACAACAGTCAAAGACCAGGTGATCAGGCTGATGAAAGAAGGTGTGGAACTCACAAGAAACGATCAAGAGGTATGTGAGGAGCTCAACATGAAATTTAAGGAAGTATTCACAGTGGAGACAGGAAGGACTCTGGGAAGACAGGACAGATGGGGACACCAACAGGGAATACACCAACAAGTACTTAATGACATACAACTGAGGAGGAGATGAAGAAGCTGCTAAGTGACCTTGATACCTCAAAGGCAATGGGACTGGACAACATCTCCCCGTGGGACCTAAGAGAGGGAGCAGAAATGCTGTGTATGCCATTAACTACAATCTTCAACACATCTCTTGAAACTGGGCAACTACCTGAGGTATGGAAAACGGCAAATGTATTTCCCATTTTTAAAAAAGGAGACAGAAAAGAGTCACTAAACTACAGAACAGTGTCACTGACGTGTATAGTATGCAAAGTTATAGAGAAGATTATCATGAGGAGAGTGGTGGAGCACCTGGAACGGAACAAGATTATAAACGACAACCAGCACGGACTCATGGAAGGCAAATCCTGTGTCACAAACCTTCTGGAGTTTTATGACAAGGTAACAGAAGTAAGACACGAGAGATGGGGGGGGAGGGGCTGATTGCATTTTCCTGGACTGCAGGAAGGCCTTCGACACAGTTCCTCACAAGAGGATCAGGCGCGTATAACGGAAATTGCACTGCAATGGATCAGAGAATACCTGACAGGGAGGCAACAATGAGTCATGGTACGTGATGAGGTATCACAGTAGGCACCTGTAACGAGCGGGGTTCCACAGGGGTCGGTCCTAGGACCAGTGCTATTTTTGGTACATGTGAATGACACGATGGAACGGATAGACTCAGAGGTGTCCCTTTTCGCAGATGATGTGAAGTTAATGAGAAGAATTAAATCAGATGACGATCAGGCAGGACTTCAAAGAGACCTGGACAGGCTGGACACCTGGTCCAGCAACTGGCTTCTCCAATTCAACCCTGTCAAATGCAAAGTCATGAAGATCGGAGAAGAGCAAAGAAGACCACTAGGTGGTATGATAAAGCTCATGGAGCAGGGAGAGAGTGGACCTAGTAGCGTTTAGTAAAGAGGCGGGGCCAGGAGCTGAGTCTCGACCCCTGCAACCAAAATTAGGTGAGCACAATTAGGTGAGTGCACACACACACACACACACACACACACACACACACACACACACACAACCCCCCCACAAACACAGACCCCTACACACACAGACCCCCCCACACACACAGACCCCCACACACACAGACCCCCCACACACACAGACCCCCACACACACAGACCCCTGCACACACACAGACCCCCACACACATAGACCCCCACACACACAGACCCCCACACACATAGACCCCACACACACAGACCCCCCACACACACAGACCCCCCACACACACGACCCCTACACACACACAGACCCCACACACATAGACCCCCACACACACAGACCCCCCCCACACACAGACCCCCACACACACAGACCCCAACACACACAGACCCCCACACACACAGACCCCCACACACACAGACCCCAACGCACACAGACCCCCCACACGCAGACTCCCCACACACAGACCCCCACACACATAGACCCCCACACACACAGACCACACCCCACACAACAGACCCCCACACACACACAGACCACTACACACACACAGACCCCCACACACACACAGAGACCCCCACACACAGACCCCCACACACGCAGACACCCCCACACACACAGACCCCCACACACATATACCCCCACACACACAGACCCCCCACACACAACAGACCCCCACACACACAGACCCCTGCACACACACAGACCCCCACACACATAGACCCCCACAACACACAGACCCCCACACACAAGACCCCACACACACAGACCCCCCCACACACACAGACCCCCCACACACACAGACCCCTACACACACACAGACCCCCACCCACCACATAGACCCCCACACACCACACAGACCCCCCACACACAGACCCCCACACACACAGACCCCTACACACACAGACCCCCACACCCACACACAGACCCCCACACACACAGACCCCCACACACATAGACCCCCACACACACAGACCCCCACACACACAGACCCCCACACACACACAGACCCCTACACACACACAGACCCCCACACACATAGACCCCCACACACACACAGACCCCCCCCAGCACACAACCACAGACCCCCACACACACACAGACCCCCTACACACACACAGACCCCCACACACACACATACCACCCCCACACACACAAGACCCCCACACACATAGACCCCCACACACACAGACCCCCCCATACACACAGACCCCCACACACACATACACACACTTTCTCACTTTCCTGAATGAGGTAGAGTGCGAGAGAGAGCAAGTCAGAGAAACGGTGAATGACATGATGGAATACGTGACCACAAAATGGAAAGAGACGGAGGAAAGGTTCGTAACTAAGGGAAACAGAATCAATGTAGACTAGACCGAGTTCTTGGTCCTCCCAGAGGTGTAGAGAGACCAAAGTAAGTGCGCAAGAGAATGGAAAAAGCATAGAAGACAAAGACAGTAAGAAGATTACTCGAAAAGTCAGAAGTGATTATGCACAGATAAGGAGGGAAGTGCAGAGGCAATACGAGAATGACATAGCATCGAAAGCCATATCTGACCTAAGGCTGTTGGATAGTTACATCAGGAGGAAAACACAGTCAAGGACCAGGTAAACTGGCTGAGGAAAGAAAGAAGGAGAGGAGAGGAGATCACAAGAAACGACGAAGTATGTGAAGAGCTAATTACGAGATTTAAGGAAGTATTTTCAGCGGAGACAGACTAGACAACATATAACTGAGGAGGAAGAAGCTGCTGAGTGATCTAGATACATCGAAGGACAAAAAACTCTCCGTGGGTCCTGAGAGAAGGAGCAGATGCACTGTCTACCTGGAGTCTACCTGGAGTCTACCTGGAGGGTACTCCGGGGATCAACGCCCCCGCGGCCCGGTCCATGACCAGGCCTCCTGGTGGATCAGAGCCTGCTGAACGAGGCTGTTACTGCTGGAAGCACGTAGTCCAACGTATGAATCACGGCCTGGTTGATCCGGCACTGACTTTAGGTATCTGTCCAGCTCCCTCATGCAGACAACCAGGAGTCTATTGGTAATGCCCCTTATGGTTGGTGGGAAGTTGTTAAACAGTCTTGGGCCCAGGACACTTACTGAGTTTTGTCTTAGTGTACTAATGGCACTCCTGCTTTTCATTGGGGTAAGTTGCACCAAAGTCTTTTGCTTTCGTAGGGAGTGATTTCTGTGTGCAGATTAAGGACCATTCCCTCTAGGATTTTCCAGGCGTAGATTATGATATATATTTCTCGCCTGCTCTCCAGCGAGTACAAGTCAAGTGCTTCCAGGCGTTCCCAGTATTTAA
Organism: Cherax quadricarinatus; assembly: GCF_026875155.1. Lineage (NCBI taxonomy): Eukaryota > Metazoa > Arthropoda > Malacostraca > Decapoda > Parastacidae > Cherax > Cherax quadricarinatus. Next base: position 34,875,532 of record NC_069449.1, on the reverse strand, counting down.
GGTGTTTGATGGAACTTATATGTGCCGTAAAGGTTCTCTGTACATTCTCTAGATCTGCAATTTCACCTGCTTTGAACGGAGATGTTAATGCACAGCAGTATTCCAGCCTAGAGAGAAAAAAT
>NC_069449.1:34847910-34872910 GCF_026875155.1 Cherax quadricarinatus | reverse complement strand
CCCTACTGTCCTGGTGTCCTTCAGGGCAGGCAACACTCCCCCCTACTGTCCTGGTGTCCTTCAGGGCAGGCAACACTCCCCCTACTGTCCTGGTGTCCTTCAGGGCAGGCAACACTCCCCCCTACTGTCCTGGTGTACTTCAGGGCAGGCAACACTCCCCCCTACTGTCCTGGTGTACTTCAGGGCAGGCAACACTCCCCCCTACTGTCCTGGTGTACTTCAGGGCAGGCAACACTCCCCCCTACTGTCCTGGTGTCCTTCAGGGCAGGCAACACTCCCCCTACTGTCCTGGTGTCCTTCAGGGCAGGCAACACTCCCCCCTACTGTCCTGGTGTACTTCAGGGCAGGCAACACTCCCCCTACTGTCCTGGTGTACTTCAGGGCAGGCAACACTCCCCCCTACTGTCCTGGTGTACTTCAGGGCAGGCAACACTCCCCCTACTGTCCTGGTGTCCTTCAGGGCAGGCAACGCTCCCCCCAACTGTCCTGGTGTCCTTCAGGGTAGGCAGCACTCCCCCCAACTGTCCTGGTGTCCTTCAGGGCAGGCAACACTCCCCCTTCTGTCCTGGTGTCCTTCAGGGCAGGCAACACTCCCCCCTACTGTCCTGGTGTCCTTCAGGGCAGGCAACCACCCCCCTACTGTCCTGGTGTTTCTTCAGGGGGAGGCAACCTCCCCTACTGTCCCGGTGTACTTCAGGGAGGCAACACTACCCCTAAATGTCCTGGTGTCTGGGAGGGCGGCAACACTCCCCTTACTGGTCCTGGTGTCCTTCAGGGCGGCAACATTCCCCGCTACTGTCCTGGTGTCCTTCAGAGCAGGCAACACTCCCCCTAAATGTCCGGTGCCTTCAGGGTAGGGGTTTAAAACCCCACATCTACTTTCCCTTGTGTCCTGTAGGTAGGCAACACTAGCTCTTCCTGTCTTGGTGTCTGCAAGGCAGGCAACCTCCCCCCTTTCTCTGGTGTCCTTCAGGGCAGGCAACACTCCCCCTACTGTCCTGGTGTCCTTCAGGGCAGGCAACACTCCCCCTACTGTCCTGGGTGCCTTCAGAGGCAGGCAACACCCCCACCACATGTCCTGGTGTCCTTCAGGGCAGGCAACACTTCCCCCTACTGTCCTGGCGTCCTTCAGGACAGGCAACACTCCCCCCTACTGTCCTGGTGCCTTCAGGCAGGCACACTCCCCCCTATTGCCCTGGTGTCCTTCAGGGCAGGCAACACTCCCCCCTACTGTCCTGGTGTCCTTCAGAATAGACAACACTCACTCCCACTGCCCTGTTGACTTGCAAGGCAGGCAACACTCCCCCCTTCTGTCCTGGTGTCTTTCAGGGCAGGCAACACTCCCCCTACTGTCCTGATGTCCTTCAGGGCAGGCAACACTCCCCCTACTGTCCGGGTGTCCTTCAGGGCAGGCAACACTTCCCCCTACTGTCCTGGTATCCTTCAGGGCAGGCAACACTCACTCCTACTGTCCTGGTGTCCTGCAGGGCAGGCAACACTCCCCCTGCTGTCCTGGTGTCCTTCAGAGCAGGCAACACTTCCCCCTACTGTCCTGGTGTCCTGCAGGGCAGGCAACAGTCCCTCCTACTGTCCTGGTGTCCTTCAGGGCAGGCAACACTCCCCCTACTGTCCTGGTGTCCTTCAGGGCAGGCAACACTTCCCCCTACTGTCCTGGTGTCCTGCAGGGCAGGCAACACTCACCCCTACTGTCCTGGTGTCCTGCAAGGCAAGCAACACTCACCCCTACTGTCCTGGTGTCCTGCAGGGCAGGCAACACTCACCCCTACTGTCCTGGTGTCCTGCAGGGCAGGCAACACTCACCCCTACTGTCCTGGTGTCCTGCAGGGCAGGCAACACTCCCCCTACTGTCCTGGTGTCCTGCAGGGCAGGCAACACTCCCCCTACTGTCCTGGTGTCCTGCAGGGCAGGCAACACTCACCCCTACTGTCCTGGTGTCCTGCAGGGCAGGCAACACTCACCCCTACTGTCCTGGTGTCCTGCAGGGCAGGCAACACTCACCCCTACTGTCCTGGTGTCCTGCAGGGCATGCAACACTCACCCCTACTGTCCTGGTGTCCTGCAGGGCAGGCAACACTCACCCCTACTGTTATCTCGTGACACACTCAATTAGGTTCGCTCTGGGCGTCACGTTTCATGTTTCACACTCATATTCAATTATGAGACGCCGCAGGACGGTGACGGTGGGCCAGGAGCTGTGTTAGTTTAAGCTAACCAGGAAAGGCTGGGAAGAGCCCCGGGTCAGGTTAAACTACGGAAAGCTGGGGAGGACCCCTACGGTAGTTTAAACTAACCAGGGGAAAAGCTGTTAAGGGTCACCCAGGGCTTACGAGGTCATCACAGCCACTTTAAGACAAAGGTGGTGAGAAAACAGTTTCTAGGGGACTAGAAAGAGAAATTTTAGCCAGGATGGAGGAGGGAGGGAAGGAAAGGGGAAGTTGAGGGAGGATGCGGGTGAGGGGAAAGATACTTTGGACGAGGGAAAGGGAACTTACGGTAAGGCCCTGGAGCTGGAGGCTTCTAAATGCTGAGGAACTGACCTCCATTCAATACGTCAAAGTTGATGGATTGAGCACATCATCTTTACCTTGCCATTGACTAATGTGACATTTTATTGTGGCAACGTTTCGCTCTCCAGGAGCTTTGTCAAGCCGTAACGGCTTGACAAAGCTCCTGAAGAGTGAAACGTTGCCACAATAAAGTGCTACATTAGTTACATCTTTGTCGGTAATTATACCGCTATTACTAATGAAGTCTAATGTGCAGGCGAAACGTTTTGGTAATAAAGATATCAGAGTGTTTCACCTGAGTCTTAATTATCACCTTATATGAGAAGTTTATTCATCTTTATTTCTTATATGTGTCGCCAGCCCTACACACTTCATCAGTCAAATAGAGATGATAACAGAACTGGAGACAGCCGGAGTGGAGAAGTAATTCTGAGGTAATCAGTCCCTCAGCCCTAATAGATGGGGGGAGAGGAAAGGTGAGGAGCCCAGGTGGCAGACATGGCAGGGCTGGTGGTGGCCAGGCAGATGGTCACTGCTTCCTGGGAACAAGGATGTCTGGACTCCTACACGATGAGACGATAAAGTTACCGTGGGAGCACTGGAGCGCTGGAACACTGGGGCTCCGGGACCACTGGAGCACTGGAACACCGGGACTCCAGGAACACTGGAGCACTGCCTTCAAGGAGTGTTTCTAAGATAGTACTTCGGAGAATGTATACGTTGTACGCGGACTTGTAGAAAAACGAGTATTATTGTTATTATTATTATTATTATTATTATTATTATTATTATTATTATTATTATTATTATTATTATTATTATTATTATTATTATTATTATTATTATTATTATTAGGAGGAGGAGGAGGAGGAAGAGGGTTCAGTGTGTGTCAAACATGTAGGTTACCGCCCCTTGGATATAACCTTTCTTTTCTAATTTGATGACACCTTGGTCAAACAGGATAAATATTTAGTCTTTTAAATTCTCTGTCTAGCTTTTAAATTCCTGGTCTAGTTTTATGAATCTTTTATCTAACTTTATAAATTCTTGGTCTAATTTCATAAATCCTTGGCCTAACTTTAAGAATCTATGGTCTAACCATGAATCCTTGGCCTAACTTTAAGAATCTATTGTCTAACCATGAATCCTTGGCCTAACTTCACAAATCCTAACTTTATAAATCCTCGATCTAGCTTCATAAATCCTTGGCCTAACTTTATAAAATCTTTGATATAAGTTGATGATTTTTTAGATTTCACTTTTTCTGAATTTCTGCCACTGCGTTAATCTTTTTTTTCGGTCGCTGTTAATCCTCGGATTACTTTTCCCAAAAAATTTTGCTTACTTACGTCAAATTCATGAGTACGGAAGCGGATTTAATACATCGAGTCCTCTAGGACATATTAACTAACCTCCCATACTGTTACGGCTCTCGACTGAGCTGCTAGCAAATTGATAAGCTAGAAATTGATTAGTTTCTTCTGAATTCGACCTCTGGGGCCATTAGAGGTAAGTGTAAGGGCTGACGACTACTCCTGCCGCCTTGATGCTGGTCAGAGGTTCTTGAACATTGAATAGAACCCGATACCTCTTATTCCCCAAGTGTTGCTTGACCATTCTGAGTTTAGCGTTCCCCACCTGTTTCTCGGGGGAAATTCTGAAGCAAAGAAAGTGTCACTGTGAACAGAAGACACTTTCTTTGATGAACAACTGGTTAACTTTATTCTGAAGACGTTTCGGCAGCCAATGGCTGTATCGGTCCAATAAAGAGGTTATTGGAGGTGTAGAGCTGGAGACAACAGATACCCAGGCATTACATATGTGTCTTATTTATCATCTTGTCGGTACCGTTAGCAAGCTTCGAATGGGAGAACGTTCCTACACAGAGCGTAATGTTGTCTCTGTAATAGTTTGTTTTACAAAGTGTGTCTATTTCTGACCATTGTTAATCCATAATGTTATCTATTATTGACCAAAAATGCTTCGTATCATGACCTTCAGCGACATTCAGTTGTAGATACATTGAAAAGTATATTGTCAGCCCTATAGAGTCGGAGTCGTGGAGTCGAAGTGGTGGAGTCGAAGTGGTGGAGTCGAAGTGGTGGAGTCGAAAACAATTCTTGGGTTGCTTAAGTCGGAGTTGGAGTAGGTAAAATATAATTAAATGAGTCGAAGTCGGAGTCGAAGTAGAAGGTTTTATGTAGCGACTCCACAGCCCTGTATAACAGCTCCTCTAGCAAGGTTTATATCGTCTAAGTGTCGGTTTATTGTCTACCTTGGTATAAACTTTGATAATAGATACGATAAATTGGTTTGAAAAACACGTGAGCAAACACCAGGACATATTTATTAAAAAAGGTTTCTCTCCTGGTACCTTGATCACTGTGCTGCGTTTTTAACCTCTGTATGCTAGAAATGATCCAGGTCCCAGGATCGAAACGTTGTCTGATAAATATGTGCTAGTGTTTGCTCACTTGTCTAGTTTCTAAACCAAAGTATACCTTGTTTATTGTATGTTTTGTTTAATGTATACTGTATGTATCACTGGTTGATGTGACTGACACTTTTGTGGGAGTTTACCTCACAAGGAACTCAGGAGTGAGTGAGAATGAGTGAGCGTGATAGATAGTGAGTGAGAGTGAGAGTGAGAGTGAGTGAGAGTGAGAGTGAGTGAGAGTGAGTGAGAGTGAGTGAGAGTGAGTGAGAGTGAGTGAGTGAGTGAGAGTGAGAGTGAGTGAGAATGAGTGAGTGAGTGAGATGAGTGAGTGAGTGAGAGTGAGTGAGTGAGTGAGAGCGAGAGTGAGTGAGTGAGAGTGAGAGTGAGTGAGGGGAGGGAGGGAGTGAGTGATTGAGTGATTGAGTGAGTGATTGAGTGAGTGAATGAGTGTCGGAGACTGACTTTTACTAAAATACTGTCAACCCCTTCGCATCATATCCCCCTAGCGAGCGATCTGCTTTAATCTCTCTCTCTCTCTTTCTCTCTCTCTCTCTCTCTCTCTCTCTCTCTCTCTCTCTCTCTCTCTCTCTCTCTCTCTCTCTCTCTCTCTCTCTCTCTCTCTCTCTCTCTTCTCTCTCTATCTGTCTGTCTCTGTTTCTATCTCTGTCTGTCTGTATGTATGTCTGTCGGTCTGTCTCTCTCTCTTCTCTCTCTCTCTCTCTCTCTCTCTCTCTCTCTCTCTATTGTCTGTCTTGTTTCTATCTCTGTCTGTCTGTATGTCTGTCTGTCTGTCTCTCTCTCTCTCTCTCTCACACACACACACACACACACACACGCACACACACACACACACACACTTTGATTCAGTAATATCTAAACAAGTATTTTCATTGGTATAAATTATTTTTAGTACAAATTTTTATATTAATTACGAGAATCACTATGGATGCTGAAATATATTTCTCTACTGATTCAGCACGTGTAGCTCTGCTAGGCCTACACATTTTGCATATCCGTGCCTAGAGATATATTTGGATGGCCGCTGGAGACTTATTTTATATGCACAAACTTCATATGAAGAACAATTGAGGTTTTTTTTTATTAAACAAACGTGAATACGCCAGAAGTATGTCCTGTCCTGCTCTGAGTAACATTGACTTATGTTCTCCTGTCACGTTCCATCAGGAAGGATGGGTCACATTGTTTTTCAAGACGCTGGTCGTCTCCCACCGAGGCAGGGTGACCCGAAAGAGAAGAAGAAATACTTCCATCACTGTTCACACTGTCACTGTCTTGCCAGAGTTTAGATTAAATTTTTGCCACCGAAGTGGCTAGTTTATGGTGCACCTCATGTCCATCCTGTGGAGGGTAGCACAAGAACACATGGAACTAGGCCCCAAAAGGGTTAATAGGAATACATCTGAATTTATATCTTTAGTTCACTTATCTGTCACAAGCAAATTTAGGAAATTTGTTTAGTATATCTGGTATCTTATTTTCATTAATAAGATATCTTGACATGTCACATAGGTTACCAGAAGTGCGTCGAATACGGCAGTTTAGATGTCACTCTAAGCAGCAAATGCCAAACTCCTCCTTTAGAGTGCCGCCACTGTACTTCACACCTCTAGGACTCAAGTCCGGCTAACCAGTTTCCCTGAATCCCTTCACAAAATATTACCCTGTTAACACGGCAACATCGTCAAGCCCCCCAAAAAACATTTGTCTCCATTCACTCCTAACACCCTCACACATATATAGTGTGGAAATGTGTCAGCCTCAGCTAGGACGCTTCAGTATAACGACGAGGATATCTTCAAGTATTCCATTAAAACATCTGCATTTGATATTAAACAAACGCAGGTTCAATGGCGGGATAAACTGTTCTTGTTGTCTACAGAAATAGCTTTTACAGATGACAGAAATTATTATAATTGTATTTTTTCTCAACCCATCAGCGTTTATTTGCTTCTGAAGGTTAATCAAGATTCATGTAGACAGTCTGGTCCATTTCTCAACATTTTAATACCAACTACAGTGTTAATATTAACAATTCTGTTGCTGAGTTATTTCCTCACATTAAGCTGTGTCTCGGAGGGTCCCAGAGATTTTCTCCGTAGTTAACACTAACATGGGCGCTGCATAATCAGTTGTCTCTAATAAGGGTATTTACATCGTTCTCACTGTGTGTAGATAACCACCATAGTTGTGGTTGTAGCCAGCAACACCTTGGAGAACATTTAGCCTATCTTCACATTTCTTATTTAGTTGTGATATGGTAGCGGTACTGGTGGGTAGGTCTACACTAATATACCAAAGGAGAGGGAAGGCTGGAGGAGGGGATAAAAGAAGGAGGGAGGGAGTAACGAAGGGAGGGAGAAAAGGAGGGAGAGAGAAAAAGGGTCGCGTGGCTGGCTGGTAAGTGAACATCATCACTCGGGTATTACTGGATTAGTGAGACAACGGAAATCTTGTACTGTTCTGTCCTCCACTCCCTCCCAGCCTCCCTCCCTTCCTCCCTTCCTCCCTCTCTCCCAGCCTCCCTCCCTCCCTTCCTTCCTCCCTCTCTCCCTGACTCCCTCCCTCCCTTCCTTCTTCCCTCTCTCCCTGGTTCCGTCCCTGGCAGCAGTTGCCAGTAAGGAGTCCCTGGGGCGCATCACTGGAGGTAATTGTGTAGATATTAGTGTTGGCTGCCACACTCCGCGGATTATATACTCGTGACCACATCTTCCTTTATCAAATATGATGAAATAATCACCAGCGTAGTGTTGCTTCGGTCTGGTGTTTGGCGTAGTGTTGCTTCGGTCTGGTGTTTGGCGTAGTGTTGCTTCGGTCTGGTGTTTGGCGTAGTGTTGCTTCGGTCTGGTGTTTGGCGTAGTGTTGCTTCGGTCTGGTGTTGGCGTAGTGTTGCTTCGGTCTGGTGTTTGGCGTAGTGTTGCTTCGGTCTGGTGTTTAACGTAGTGTTGCTGCGGTCTGCTGCTCAACAGACACAGACTCCAGGCAGTCTGTGTCTGCTGTGTAGACACTAACGTCATGGTTTAAGTCGCTACAGCCAATCTTTACACTGTATTTAACAAAAATCAGTATGTATTTAAGAAAGACGGTATTGTTTTAAGCTCTGCAACACAACTGCAGAGAGCACTGTGTTCTAGTGCTCTGCAACACAACTGCAGAGAGCACTGTGTTCCAGTGCTCTGCAACACAACTACAGAGAGCACTGTGTTCCAGTGCTCTGCAACACAACTGCAGTGAGCACAGTGTTCTAATGGTCTGTAACACAGCTGCAGAGAGCAAGTGTTCTAGTGCTCTGCAACACAATTGCAGAGAGCACAGTGTTACAGTGCTCTGTAACTGCGAGAAAAAATAGTTACACTCACATTAGTATTGCACATCTTGCAGCAAAGTTTCATGCCACCACCGGACAGTGTCACTAAATAACTTTGCTCTTGGTACATAGTAGTTGGTGGAGAGTGTATCAGAATGACTCGCGAAATCGTAATGACGCTTCTGAAAACAAACCCCTGAACGGGTGGCTTACCCGCTGGCCTGGAGTTTTACGATTCACTTGTCGCGAGTTCAATCCCCAGCCGTATCGTGGTTTGTGTGTCAGAATGATTTAATTTTAATATCATCAGAGTTTGAGGGGTATCACCGCAAGTCATTATTTTTTAATGGGTTAATGCAAATATTTGAATCTGTTATTCTTTATTGCTTAATAGAACTTAGAAGTTTATCTGTTTTAGTCGGGTCACCAACTGGACCAGACCCGGGTCACCAACTGGACCAGACCCGGGTCACCAACTGGACCAGACCCGGGTCACCAACTGGACCAGACCCGGGTAACCAACTGGACCAGACCCGGGTCACCAACTGGACCAAATCCGGGTCACCAACTGGACCAAATCCGGGTCACCAACTGGACCAAATCCGGGTCACCAACTGGACCAGACCCGGGTCACCAACTGGACCAAATCCGGGTCACCAACTGGACTAAATCCGGGTCACCAACTGGACCAGACCCGGGTCACCAACTGGACCAGACCCGGGTCACCAACTGGATCGGACCCGGGTCACCAACTGGACCAAATTCGGGTCACCAACTGGACCAAATCCGGGTCACCAACTGGACCAAATCCGGGTCACCAACTGGACCAGACCCGGGTCACCAACTGGACCAGACCCGGGTCACGAACTGGACCGGACCCGGGTCACCAACTGGACCAGACCCGGGTCACCAACTGGACCAGACCCGGGTCACCAACTCGACCGGACCCGGGTCACCAACTGGACCAGACCCGGGTCACGAACTGGACCAGACCCGGGTCACCAACTGGACCAGACCCGGGTCACCAACTGGACCAGACCCGGGTCACCAACTGGACCGGATCCGGGTCACCAACTGGACCAGACCCGGGTCACCAACTGGACCAGACCCGGGTCACCAACTGGACCAGACCCGGGTCACCAACTGGACCAGCCCCGGGTCACCAACTGGACCAGACCCGGGTCACGAACTGGACCAGACCCGGGTCACGAACTGGACCGGACCCGGGTCACCAACTGGACCAGACCCGGGTCACCAACTGGACCAGACCCGGGTCACCAACTGGACCGGACCCGGGTCACCAACTGGACCAGACCCGGGTCACCAACTGGACCAGACCCGGGTCACCAACTGGACCAGACCCGGGTCACCAACTGGACCGGACCCGGGCCAGGACAGTACCGCCGCAAATCACCCATGACAATGTTTTCCTGCGCCGTCTCTTGTTTATTTTCACTATGTTTTCGCAGGTTAAGAAAAAAATAGGGTAAATATTTTTGCAATATTTTGCAAATATTTTATTTTCAAATATTCTGTACTGGAAATGTTTACCTGTAAAACTCGTCATTGTAATAGCTTAGCTACTGGACAGATGTATATTGTCTAGTACACTTGTCTTAGCTAAGAACTACACCTGTTTAACTGCTAGTATTCAGGTATCAAGGTGTCACCTGTGGATGGCATCTTGGGAGGGTGTTTAATAATAATAATAATAATAATAATAATAATAATAATAATAATAATAATAATAATAATAATAATAATAATAATAATAATAATAATAATAATAATAATAATAATCTTTATTTCTACAAGTACTTATACAAGGTAAAAAGGCCTAGCTGACATCAGTGACATATTACTATATAGAAAGCCGCTTGTTATGCAAAGCATTTCCCGCAAATTAGATCAATTTTACTCCCAGGATGAGACCCACACCAGTCGACTAACACCTAGGTACCTATTTTACTGATGGATGAATGTGGACAGTAGGTGTCTTAAGGAAACACGTCCTAATGTTCCCAGCCGTACCGGGGATCGACCCCAGACCCTGAGTGTGCAAATTTAATGCGCTAGCAATCGAGCTGACTGTTGTGGGTGGTATCCTGGGATGGTGTTAGTTGACTGATGTGGGTGGCATCCTGGTAGGGTGTTAGTTGACTGTTGTGGGTAGCATCCTGGGAGGGTGTTAGTTGACTGTTGTGGGTAGCATCCTGGGAGGGTGTTAGTTGACTGTTGTGGGTAGCATCCTGGCAGGGTGATAGCAGACTGTTGTGGGTGGCATCCTGGGAGGGTGATAACAGACTATTGTCCGTAGCATCCTGGGAGGGTGATAGCAGACTGTTGTGGGTAGCATCCTGGCAGGGTGATAGCAGACTGTTGTGGGTGGCATCCTGGGAGGGTGATAACAGAGTGTTGTGGGTGACATCCTGGGAGGGTGTTAGCACTGTTGTGGGTGGCATCCTTTGAGAGTGATAGCAAACAGTTGTGGGCAGCATCCAGGGAAGGTGATAGCAGACTGTTGTGGGTAGCATCCTGGGAAGGTGATAGCAGACTGTTGTGGGTAGCATTCTGTGAGGGTGACAGCAGACTGTTGTGGGTAGCATCCTGGGAGGGTGATAGCAGACTGTTGTGGGAGGCATCCTGGGAGGGTGTTAGCAGACTGGTGTGGGTAGCATCCTGGGAGAGTGATAGCAGACTGTTGTGGGTGGCATCCTGGGAGGGTATTAGCAGACTGTTGCTGGTAGCATCCTAGGAGGGTGAGAGCAGACTGTTGTGGGTGGCATCCTGGAAGGGTATTAGCAGACTATTGCGGGTAGCATCCTGGGATGGTGATAGCAGACTGTTGTGGGTGGCATCCTGGGAGGGTGTTAGCATACTGTTGTGGGTAGCATCCTGGGAGGGTGACAGCAGATTGTTGTGGGTAGCATCCTGTGAGGGTGATAGCAGACTGTTGTGGGTAGCATCCTGGGAAGGTGATAGCAGACTGTTGTGGGTAGCATTCTGGGAGGGCGATAGCAGACTGTTGTGGGTGGCATCCTGGGAGGGTGTTAGCAGACTGTTGTGGGTGGCATCCTGGGAGGGTGATAGCAAATTATTGTGGGTGGCATCCTGGGAGGGTGATAGCAGACTGTTGTGGGTAGCATCCTGTGAGGGTCTTAGCAGACTGTTGTGGGTAGCATCCTGGCAGGGTGTTAGTTGACTCTTGTGGGTAGCATCCTGGGAGGGTGACACCAGACTGTTGTGAGTAGCATCCTGGGAGGGTGATAGCAGACTGTTGTGGATAGCATCCTGGGAGAGTGATAGCAGACTGTTGTGGGTAGCATCCTGGGAGGGTGATAGCAGACTGTTGTGAGAATCATCCTGGGAGGGTGATAGCAGACTGTTGTGGGTAGCATAGTGGGAGAGTGATAGCAGACTGTTGTGGGTAGCAAACTGGGAGGGTGATAGCAGACTGTTGTTGGTAGCATCCTGGGAGGGTGTTAGTTGACTGTTGTGGGTAGCATCCTGGGAGTTTGTTAGTTGACTGTTGTGGGTAGCATCCTGGGAGGGTGATAACAGACTGTTGTGGGTGGCATTATGGGACGGTGTTAGTTGACTGATGTGGGTGGCATCCTGGGAGGGTGTTAGCAGACTGTTGTGGGTAGCATCCTGGAAGGATGATAGCAGACTGTTGTGGGTGGCATCCTGGGAGGGTGTTAGTTGACTGATGTGGGTGGCATCCTTGGAGGGTGTTAGCAGACTGTTGTAGGTAGCATCGTGGGACGGTTTTTAGCAAAACTGTTGTGGGTTTGCATCCTTTGGGGGGGTGATAGCAGACTGTCATGGGTGTCATCCTGGGAGGGTGTTAGCAGACTGTTGTGGGTGGCATCCTGGGAGAGTGTTAGCAGACTGTTGTGGGTAGCATCCTGGGAGAGTGTTAGCAGACTGTTGTGGGTAGCATCCAGGAAGGGTGATAGCAGACTGTAGTGGGAGGCATCCTGGGTGGGTGTTAGCAGACTGTTGTGGGTGACATCCTGGGAGGGTGTTAGCAGACTGTTGTGGGTGGCATCCTTTGAAGGTGATAGTAGACTGTTGTGGGTAGCATCCTGGGAGGGCGATAGCAGACTGTTGTGGGTGGCATCCTGGGAGGGTGATAGCAGACTGTTGTGGGTTTCATCCTGGGAGGGGGTTTTGCAGACTGTTGTGGGTAGCATCCTGGGAGGGTGTTAGCAGACTGTTGTGGGTGGCATCCTGGGAGGATGTTAGCAGACTGTTGTGGGTAGCATCCTGGGAGGGTGATAGCAGACTGTTGTGGGTGGCATACTGGGTGGGTGTTAGGAGACTGTTGTGGGTAGCATCCTGGGAGGGTGATAGCAGATTGTTGTGGGTAGCATCCTGGGAGGGTGATAGCAGACTGTTGTGGGTAACATCCTGGGTGGGTGTTAGCAGACTGTTTTGGGTAGCATCCTGGGAGGGTGATAGCAGACTGTTGTGAGTAGCATCCTGGGAGGGTGATAGCAGACTGTTGTGGGTAGCATCCTAGGAGGGTGATAGCAGACTGTTGTGGGTAGCATCCTGTGAGGTTGATAACAGACTGTTGTGGGTAGCATCCTGGGAGGGTGATAGCAGACTGTTGTGGGTAGCATTCTGTGAGGGTGTTAGCAGACTGTAGTGGGTAGCATCCTGCGAGGGTGTTAGCAGACTGTTGTGAGTAGCATCCTGAAAGGGTGATAGCGGACTGTTGTGAGTAGCATCCTGGGAGGGTGATAGCAGACTGTTGTGAGAAGCATCCTGGGAGGGTGATAGAAGACTGTTGTGGGTAGCATCCAGGGAGAGTGATAGTAGACTGTTGTGGGTAGCATCCTGGGAGAGTGTTTGCAGACTGTTGTGGGTAGCATCCTGGGAGGGTGATAGCAGACTGTTGTGGGTGGCATCCTTTGTGGGTGTTAGCAGACTGTTGTGGTTGACATCCTGGGAGGGTGTTAGCAGACTGTTGTGGGTGGCATCCTTTGAGGGTGATAGCAGATTGTTGTGGGTAGCATCCTGGGAGGGCGATAGCAGACTGTTGTGGGTGGCATCCTGGGAGGGTGATAGCAGACTGTTGTGGGTGGCATCCTGGGAGGGTGTTAGCAGACTGTTGTGGGTAGCATTCTGGGAGGGTGTTAGCAGACTGTTGTGCGTGGCATCCTGGGAGGGTGATAGCAGACTGTTGTGGGTAGCATCCTGGGAGGGTGATAGCGGACTGTTGTGGGTGGCATCCGGGGTGGGTGTTAGCAGACTGTTGTGGGTAGAATCCTGGGAGGGTGTTAGTTGACTGTTGTGGGTAGCATCCTGGGAGGGTGATAACAGACTGTGTGGGTGGCATCTGGGACGATGTTAGTTGTTGTGTGGGTGGCATCCTGGAGGTGATAGCGGGCTGTTGTGGGTGGATCTGGGGGGTGTTAGGAGATGTGGGTGGCATCCGGGGGGGTTTAGCAGCTGATGTGGCATCGTGGGGGTGTAGGTTTTGGGAGATCCGGGAGGGGGTTAGCAGGGACTGTCATGGGGTCTCCTGGGGGATTTTTAGCAGACGTTGTGGGGATCCTGGGAGAGTGTTAGCAGACTGTTGTGGATGACATCCTGGGTGGGTGTTTTGCAGACTGTTGGGTGACATCCTGGGGGGGTGTTAGGACTGTTGTGGGTAACATCCTGGGTGGGTGTAGCACACTGTGTGGGTAGCATCCCGGGAGGGTGATAGCAGACTGTTGTGGGTAACATCCTGGGTGGGTGTTAGCAGACTGTTGTGGGTAGCATCCTGCGAGGGTGATAGCAGACTGTTGTGAGTAGCACCTGGAGGGGGGTGTAGAGACTGTTGTGAGTAGCATCATGGGAGGGTGATAGCAGACTGTTGTGGGTAGCATCCTGGGAGGGTGATAGCAGACTGTTGTGGGTAACATCCTGGGTGGGTGTTAGCAGAGTGTTGTGGGTAGCATCCTGGGAGGGTGATAGCAACTGTTTGTGAGTAGCATCCTGGGAGGGGGATAGCAGACTGTTGTGAGTAGCATCCTGGGAGGGTGATAGCAGACTGTTGTGGGTAGCATCCTAGGAGACTGATAGCAGACTGTTGTGGGTAGCCTCCTGGGAGGGTGTTAGTTGACTGTTGTGGGTAGCATCCTGGGAGGGTGATAGCTGACTGTTGTGGGTGGCATCCTGGGATGGTGTTAGTTGACTGATGTGGGTGGCATCCTGGGAGGGTGTTAGCAGACTGTCATGGGTGTAGCATCGTGGGACGGTGTTAGCAAACTGTTGTGGGTAGCATCCTGGGAGGGTGATAGCAGACTGTCATGGGTGTCATCCTGGGAGGGTGTTAGCAGACTGTTGTGGGTGGCATCCTGGGAGAGTGTTAGCAGACTGTTGTGGGTAGCATCCTGGGAGAGTGTTTGCAGACTGTTGTGGGTAGCATCCTGGGAGGGTGATAGCAGACTGTTGTGGGTGGCATCCTAGGTGGGTGCTAGCAGACTGTTGTGGGTGACATCCTGGAAGGGTGTTAGCAGATTGTTGTCGGTGGCATCCTTTGAGGTTGATAGCAGACTGTTGTGGGTAGCATCCTTGGAGGGCGATAGCAGACTGTTGTGGGTGGCATCCTGGGAGGGTGATAGCAGACTGTTGTGGGTGGCATCCTGGGAGGGTGTTAGCAAACTGTTGTGGGTAGAATCCTGGGAGGGTGTTAGCAGACTGTTGTGGGTGGCATCCTGGGAGGGTGTTAGCAGACTGTTGTGGGTAGCATCCTGGGAGGGTGATAGCAGACCGTTGAGGGGGCATCCTGGTGGGTGTTAGCAGACTGTTGTGGGTGCATCCTGGAGGGTGATAGCAGACTGTTGTGGGTGGCATCCTGGGAGGGTGCAGCATGGGGGAGGGTTGGGGGGTGTAGCATTTTGGAGGATGATTTGCAGAAATGTTGTGGGTGGCATTTCCCGGGAGGGGGGTTAGCAGACAGTTTTTAGGTGCATCCAGGGGGGGTATAGGAGACTGTTGTGGGTACCCTCCTGTGAGGGTGTCAGCAGACGTTGTGGGTGGCATCGTGGGAGGGTTTTTAGCAGACTGTTGTGGGTAGCATCCTGGAAGGAGATAGCAGACGTTTTGGGTGGCACCTGGGAGGGGTTATCAGACTGTTGTGGGTAGCATCCTGGAGGGTGTTAACAGACTGTTGTGGGTGGCATCCTGGAGGGTGTTACAGACTGTTGTGGGTAGCATCCTGGGAGGGTGATAGAGACTGTTGTGGGTGGCATCCTGTGGGGGGGTTTAGCAGACAGTTGTGGTAGCATCCTGGTAGGGTGTTAGCAGACTGTTTTTTGGGTTGCATCCCTGGGAGGGTGATAGCAGACTGTTGTGGGTGGCATCCTGGGAGGGTGTTAGCAGACTGTTGTAGGTAGCATCCTGGTAGGGTGTTAGCAGACTGTTGGGTAGCATCGTGGGACGGTGTTAGCAAACTGTTTGGGTAACATCCTGGGAGGGTGATAGCAGACTGTTATGGGTGTCATCCTGGGAGGGTGTTAGCAGACTGTTGTTGGTAGCATCCTGGGAGAGTGTAGCAGACTGTTGTGGGTAGCATCCATGGAGAATGTTAGCAGCCTTTTGTGGGTAGCATCCTGGGAGAGTGATAGCAGACTGTTGTGGGTGGCATCCTGGGTGTGTGTTAGCAGACTGTTGTGGGTGACATCCTGGAAGGGTGTTAGCAGACTGTTGTGGGTAGCATCCTGGGAGGGTGATAGCAGACTGTGGGATGCATCCTGGGAAGATGTTTGCAGACTGTTGTGGGTTTGCATTCTGGGAGGGTGATAGCAGACTGTTGTGGGTGGCATCCTGGGAGGGTGCTAGCAGACTGTTGTGGGTAGCATCCTGGGAAGGTGATAGCAGACTGTTGTGGGTGGCATCCTGGGAGGGTGTTATCAGATGTTGTGAGTAGCATCCTGGAGGGTGTTAACAGACTGTTGTGGGTGGGATCCTGGGAAAGGGGGTTAACAGAAATGTTGTGGGGTAGCATCCTGGGATGGTGATTTGCCCGACTGTTGTGGTGGCATCCCGGAGGGTTGGTAGCAGACAGTTGTAGGTAGCATCCTGGTAGGGTGTTAGCAGACTGTTGTGGGTGGCATCCTGGGGGTGATAGCAACTGTTGTGGGTGGCATCCTGGGAGGGTGTTAGCAGACTGTTGTAGGTAGCATCCTGGTAGGGTGTTTACAGACTGTTGTGGGTAGCATCGTGGGAGGTGTTAGCAAACTGTTGGGGTAACATTCTGGGAGGGTGATAGCAGACTGTTGTTGGTAGCATCCTGGGAGAGTGTAGCAGACTGTTGTGGGTAGCATCCTGGGAGAGTGTTAGCAGCCTTTTGTGGGTAGCATCCTGGGAGGGTGATAGCAGACTGTTGTGGGTGGCATCCTGGGAGGGTGTTAGCAGACTGTTGTAGGTAGCATCCTGGTAGGGTGTTAGCAGACTGTTGTGGGTAGCATCGTGGGACGGTGTTAGCAAACTGTTGTGGGTAACATTCTGGGAGGGTGATAGCAGACTGTTGTTGGTAGCATCCTGGGAGAGTGTAGCAGACTGTTGTGGGTAGCATCTTGGGAGAGTGTTAGCAGCCTTTTGTGGGTAGCATCCTGGGAGGGTGATAGCAGACTGTTGTGGGTGGCATCCTGGGTGTGTGTTAGCAGACTGTTGTGGGTGACATCCTGGAAGGGTGTTAGCAGACTGTTGTGGGTAGCATCCTGGGAGGGTGTTAGCAGACTGTTGTAGGTAGCATCCTGGGAGGGTGATAGCAGACAGTTGTGGATGGCATCCTGGGAAGATGTTAGCAGACTGTTGTGGGTAGCATTCTGGGAGGGTGATAGCAGACTGTTGTGGGTGGCATCCTGGGAGGGTGCTAGCAGACTGTTGTGGGTAGCATCCAGGGAGGGTGATAGGAGACTGTTGTTGGTAGCATCCTTGAGGGTGTTAGCAGAGTGTTGTGGGTGGCATCCTGGGAGGGTGTTAGCAGACTGTTGTGGGTAGCATCCTGGGAAGGTGATAGCAGACTGTTGTGGGTGGCATCCTGGGAGGGTGTTATCAGACTGTTGTGAGTAGCATCCTGGGAGGGTGTTAACAGACTGTTGTGGGTGGCATCCAGGGAGGGTGTTAACAGACTGTTGTGGGTGGCATCCTGGGAGGGTGGTAGCAGACTGTTGTGGGTGGCATCCTGGGAGGGTGATAGCAGACAGTTGTATGTAGCATCCTGGTAGGGTGTTAGCAGGCTGTTGTGGGTAGCATCGAGGGACGGTGTTAGCAAACTGTTGTGGGTAACATTCTGGGAGGGTGATAGCAGACTGTTGTTGGTAGCATCCTGGGAGAGTGTAGCAGACTGTTGTGGGTAGCATCCTGGGATGGTGATAGCAGACTGTTGTGGGTGGCATCCTGGGAGGGTGTTAGCAGACAGTTGTAGGTAGCATCCTGGTAGGGTGTTAGCAGACTGTTGTGGGTGGCATCCTGGGAGGGTGATAGCAGACTGTTGTGGGTGGCATCCTGGGAGGGTGTTAGCAGACTGTTGTAGGTAGCATCCTGGTAGGGTGTTAGCAGACTGTTGTGGGTAGCATCGTGGGACGGTGTTAGCAAACTGTTGTGGGTAACATTCTGGGAGGGTGATAGCAGACTGTTGTTGGTAGCATCCTGGGAGAGTGTAGCAGACTGTTGTGGGTAGCATCCTGGAGAGTGTTAGCAGCCTTTTGTGGGTAGCATCCTGGGAGGGTGATAGCAGACTGTTGTGGGTGGCATCCTGGGAGGGTGTTAGCAGACTGTTGTAGGTAGCATCCTGGTAGGGTGTTAGCAACTGTTGTGGTAGCATCGTGGGACGGTGTTAGCAAACTGTTGTGGGTAACATTCCTGGAGGGTGATAGCAGACTGTTGTTGGTAGCATCCTGGGAGAGGTAGCAGACTGTTGTGGGTAGCATCTTGGAGAGTGTTAGCAGCCTTTTGTGGGTAGCATCCTGGAGGGTGATAGCAGACTGTTGTGGGTGGCATCCTGGGTGTGTGTTAGCAGACTGTTGTGGGTGACATCCTGGAAGGGTGTTAGCAGACTGTTGTGGGTAGCATCCTGGGAGGGTGTTAGCAGACTGTTGTAGGTAGCATCCTGGGAGGGTGATAGCAGACAGTTGTGGATGGCATCCTGGGAGATGTTAGCAGACTGTTGTGTGGTAGCATTCTGGAGGGTGATAGCAGACTGTTGTGGGTGGCAAACCTGGGAGGGTGCTAGCAGACTGTTGTGGGTAGCATCCAGGGAGGGTGATAGGAGACTGTTGTTGGTAGCATCCTTGAGGGTGTTAGCAGAGTGTTGTGGGTGGCATCCTGGAGGGTGTTAGCAGACTGTTGTGGGTAGCATCCTGGAAGGTGATAGCAGACTGTTGTGGGTGGCATCCTGGGAGGGTGTTATCAGACTGTTGTGAGTAGCATCCTGGGAGGGTGTTAACAGACTGTTGTGGGTGGCATCCAGGGAGGGTGTTAACAGACTGTTGTGGGTGGCATCCTGGGAGGGTGGTAGCAGACTGTTGTGGGTGGCATCCTGGGAGGGTGATAGCAGACAGTTGTATGTAGCATCCTGGTAGGGTGTTAGCAGGCTGTTGTGGGTAGCATCGAGGGACGGTGTCAGCAAACTGTTGTGGGTAGCATCCTGGGAGGGTGATAGCAGACTGTTATGGGTGTCATCCTGGGAGGGTGTTAGCAGACTGTTGTGGGTGGCATCCTGGGAGAGTGTAGCAGACTGTTGTGGTAGCATCCTGGGAGGGTGATAGCAGACTGTTGTGGGTGGCATCCTGGGAGGGTGTTAGCAGACTGTTGTGGGTGACATCCTGGGAGGGTGTTAGCAGACTGTTGTGCGTAGCATCCTGGGAGGGTCAAAGCAGATTTTTGTGGGTAGCATCCTGGGAGGGTGATAGCAGACTGTTGTGGGTGGCATCCTGGGAGGGTGATAGCAGACTGTTGAGGGTAGCATCCTGGGAGGGTGATAGCAGACTGCTGTGGGTAGCATCCTGGTAGGGTGATAGCAGACTGTTGTTGGTAGCATCCTGGGACGGTGATAGCAGACTGTTGTGGGTAGCATCCTGGGAGGGTCATAGCAGACTGTTGTGGGTAGCATCCTGGGTGGGTGTTAGCAGAATGTTGTGGGTAGCATCCTGGGAGGGTGATAGCAGACTGTTGTGAGTAGCATCCTGGGAGGGTGATAGCAGACTGTTGTGGGTAGCATCCTGGGAGGGTGTTAGCAGACTGTTGAGGGTAGCATCCTGGGAGACTGATAGCAGACTGTTGTGTGTAGCATCCTGGGAGGGTGATAGAAGACTGTTGTGGATAGCATCCTGTGAGGGTGTTAGCAGACTGTTGTGGGTAGCATCCTGGGAGGGTGTTAGTTGACTGTTGTGGGTAGCATCCTGGGAGGGTGTTAGTTGACTGTTGTGGGTAGCATCCTGGGAGGGTGATAACAGACTGTTGTGGGTGGCATCCTGGGATGGTGTTAGTTGACTCATGTGGGTGGCATCCTGGGAGGGTGTTAGCAGACTGTTGTGGGTAGCATCCTGGGAGGGTGATAACAGACTGTTGTGGGTGGCATCCTGGGAGGGTGTTAGTTGACTGATGTGGGTGGCATCCTGAGAGGGTGTTAGCAGACTGTTGTAGTTAGCATCGTGGGACGGTGTTAGCAAACTGTTGTGGGTAGCATCCTGGGAGGGTGATAGCAGACTGTCATGGGTGTCATCCTGGGAGGGTGTTAGCAGACTGTTGTGGGTGGCATCCTGGGAGAGTGTTAGCAGACTGTTGTGGGTAGCATCCTGGGAGTGTTAGCAGACTGTTGTGGGTAGCATCCTGGGAGGGTGATAGCAGACTGTTGTGAGTGGCATCCTGGGTGGGTGTTAGCAGACTGTTGTGGGTGACATCTTGGGAGGGTGTTAGCAGACTGTTGTGGGTGGCATCCTGGGAGGGTGATAGCAGACTGTTGTAGGTAGCATCCTGGGAGGGCGATAGCAGACTGTTGTTGGTGGCATCCTGGGAGGGTGTTAGCAGACTGTTGTGGGTAGCATCCTGGGAGTGATAGCAGACTGTTGTGGGTAGCATCCTGGGAGGGTGATAGCAGACTGTTGTGGGTAGCATCCTGGGAGGATGAAAGCAAACTGTTGTGGGTTGCATCCTGGGAGGGTGTTAGCAGACTGTTGTGGGTAGCATCCTGGGAGGGTGTTAGCAGACTGTTGTGGGTAGCATCCTGGGAGGGTGATAGCAGACTGTTGTTGGTGGCATCCTGGGAGGGCGATAGCAGACTGTTGTTGGTGGCATCCTGGGAGGGTGTTAGCAGACTGTTGTGGGTAGCATCCTGGGAGGGCGATAGCAGACTGTTGTTGGTGGCATCCTGGGAGGGTGTTAGCAGTCTGTTGTGGGTAGCATCCTGGGAGAGTGATAGCAGACTGTTGTGGGTAGCATCCTGGGAGGGTGATAGCAGACTGTTGTGGGTAGCATCCTGGGAGGGTGAAAGCAAACTGTTGTGGGTTGCATCCTGGGAGGGTGTTAGCAGACTGTTGTGGGTAGCATCCTGGGAGGGTGTTAGCAGACTGTTGTGGGTAGCATCCTGGGAGGGTGATAGCAGACTGTTGTGGGTAGCATCCTGGGAGGGTGATAGCAGACTGTTGTGGGTAGCATCCTGGGAGGGTGTTAGCAGACTGTTGTGGGTGACATCCTGGGAGGGTGTTAGCAGACTGTTGTGGGTAGCATCCTGGGAGGGTGATAGCAGACTGTTGTGGGTGACAACACTGGATGGTGTTAGTATACAATAGATAAGCCTGGTCATGTAAGTGAGCTAAGATAGGATAACAGCTCTTTGTCGGTCAATTCAATAGTGAAAAATAAATGATCTCCGGTTATTTATCTAAATGATTTTATCTCGGCTCTCACTCTTTACTCTGGGGCGAGAGAAGAGGAGAAGAGAGAGAGAGAGAGAGAGGAGAGTAGAGAGAGAGAGAGAGAGAGTGAGAGAGGAGAGAGAGAGAAGAGAGGTAGAGAGAGAGCGAGAGAGAGAGAGAGAGATAGAGAGAGAGAGAGAGAGAGAGAGAGAGAGAGAGAGAGAGAGAGAGAGAGAGAGAGAGAGAGCGGAAGAGAGCCAAATATGATCTGGAGTGCTGAGCTCCAGGCTAGGACGGTGCCCCCTCCCTGTGAAAGGCACTGCCTGTGAGCAACTGTCCCTGTGACGGGACTGTCCCTGTGACGATGTCCCGTGACACACCGTCCCTGTGGGACGCACCTGGTGCCCTGTGGACGCACTGCTCAGCGATGTATGAATCTGCTCCTCAAGGCAGGTCACGAAGTAACTCGTCTGAGCCAGGGTTCATAAACACTCACACACACACACTTTCACTAAGTTCAGCACATGTGTTGCAGGTGTTCAGCACCTAGCAGCACTGCAACTAACATCACTCAGCAAGGAAAGATATCAGTCAGCCACAGAACTAACATCAGTGACTTCCTGCACCAGCTCTCCATGGTCAGTGTTCACATATGTACGAGAATATCGACATAAGCCAAGTTAACGAAGAACACAGAATGTTACTAAGACGCAGAGGTCAAAGTGGAGCATGTACCAGCTTGATAAGTAACAGTAACACATGTACCAGCTTGATATGTAACAGTAACACATGTACCAGCTTGATGAGTAACAGTAACACATGTACTAGCTTGATGAGTAACAGTAACACATGTACCAGCTTGATGAGTAACAGTAACACATGTACCAGCTTGATGAGTAACAGTAACACATGTACCAGCTTGATGAGTAACAGTAACACATGTACCAGCTTGATGAGTAACAGTAACACATGTACCAGCTTGATGAGTAACAGTAACACATGTACCAGCTTGATGAGTAACAGTAACACATGTACTAGCTTGATGAGTAACAGCAACACATGTACCAGCTTGGTGAGTAACAGTAACACATGTACCAGCTTGATGAGTAACAGTAACACATGTACCAGCTTGATGAGTAACAGCAACACATGTACCAGCTTGAGAGTAACAGTAAACACATGTACCAGCTTGATGAGTAACAGTAACACATGTACCAGCTTGATGAGTAACAGTAACACATGTACCAGCTTGATGAGTAACAGTAACACATGTACCAGCTTGATGAGTAACAGTAACACATGTACCAGCTTGATGAGTAACAGTAACACATGTACCAGCTTGATGAGTAACAGTAACACATGTACCAGCTTGATGAGTAACAGTAACACATGTACCAGCTTGATAAGTAACGCATGTACCAGCTTGATAAGTAACACATGTACCAGCTTGATAAGTAACGCATGTACCAGCTTGATAAGTAACGCATGTACCAGCTTGATAAGTAACACATGTACCAGCTTGATAAGTAACACATGTACCAGCTTGATAAGTAACGCATGTACCAGCTTGATAAGTAACGCATGTACCAGCTTGATAAGTAACACATGTACCAACTTGATAAGTAACGCATGTACCAGCTTGATAAGTAACACATGTACCAGCTTGATAAGTAACACATGTACCAGCTTGATAAGTAACACATGTACCAGCTTGATAAGTAACGCATGTACTAGCTTGATAAGTAACGCATGTACCAGCTTGATAAGTAACACATGTACCAGCTTGATAAGTAACACATGTACCAGCTTGATAAGTAACGCATGTACCAGCTTGATAAGTAACGCATGTACCAGCTTGATAAGTAACACATGTACCAGCTTGATAAGTAACGCATGTACCAGCTTGATAAGTAACGCATGTACCAGCTTGATAAGTAACACATGTACCAGCTTGATAAGTAACACATGTACCAGCTTGATAAGTAACACATGTACCAGCTTGATAAGTAACGCATGTACCAGCTTGATAAGTAACACATGTACCAGCTTGATAAGTAACACATGTACCAGCTTGATAAGTAACGCATGTACCAGCTTGATAAGTAACGCATGTACCAGCTTGATAAGTAACACATGTACCAGCTTGATAAGTAACGCATGTACCAGCTTAATGAGTAACACATGTACCAGCTTGATAAGTAAGACATGTACCAACTTGATAAGTAACACATGTACCAGCTTGATAAGTAACACATGTACCAGCTTGATAAGTAACACATGTACTAGCTTGATAAGTAACGCATGTACCAGCTTGATAAGTAACACATGTACCAGCTTGATAAGTAAGACATGTACCAGCTTGATAAGTAACACGTGTACCAGCTTGATAAGTAACACATGTACTAGCTTGATAAGTAACGCATGTACCAGCTTGATAAGTAACACATGTACCAGCTTGATAAGTAACACATGTACCAGCTTGATAAGTAACACATGCACCAGCTTGATAAGTAACACATGTACCAGCTTGATAAGTAACACATGTACCAGCTTGATAAGTAACACATGTACCAGCTTGATAAGTGACACATGCACCAGCTTGATAAGTAACACATGTACCAGCTTGATAAGTAACACATATACCAGCTTGATAAGTAACACATGCACCAGCTTGATAAGTAACACATGTACCAGCTTGATAAGTAACACTTGTACCAGCTTGATAAGTAACACATGTACCAGCTTGATAAGTAACACATGTACCACCTTGATAAGTAACACATGTACCAGCTTGATAAGTAACACATGTACCAGCTTGATAAGTAACACATGTACCAGCTTGATAAGTAACACATGTACCAGCTTGATAAATGTTCTAGTGCTCTGCAACACAACTGCAGAGAGCACTTCCTTCCAGTGCTCTGTAACACCAGCTTGATGAGTAACATGTACCAGCATGATGTGTAAGACACATGTGCAACACTATGAATCTTTACTGATGCAACGTTTCGCCCACGCTGCAAGCTTCACCAGTTGAATACAGAGATGAAGGAGACTCCAGGAGACATCAGTCTTGATGGAAGACTAAGCATTCTCAAAAGAGACGTCTGATGTAATCAGTCCATCACCCTTGAAGCAAGATCAGTCGCATAGCCTAAAGCAGAGGCACGTGGCTAGAGGCTTATAAACCGGAAAATAAGGTGTAGCAGCTGGTAATGAGGTCAAAGGTGAGCTGGGCCCAGTAGCGGTAGCTTGCATGGTTAATGAAGTTTAAAGCCATTCGATTACACGAGGGTCATTAAGGCTGTATGTCACCTATTTATCACCAGGCAAGAATGACTAAAATAGGGATTTAAACTCTCAGTGTATATTGGCTGAGAGACACACACATCTCTATCCTGTGTTGCACCACCTGGTGGTGTCGGTATACTGTGCTGCACCAGCTAGTGGTTTCTGTATCCTGTATTTCACCAGCTAGTGGCCCAAAAGTTTAGTTGGAAGGAACGATTACTGGACAGAGTAATGGAGCCATGACTCCGGCTTTCCATCCCTTTCCCTCTTCTATGAGGGGTCAGAATGTCACAGCACATCTACTGGTCACGACAAGATCTAGAGTTGTGTAGCACCACTAGATGGCTCTGGTTAGAGAATTAGCAGCTGCTAGAGATGACAAGTTAAGTGGTTGTTCTAATTAGCACCAGCAAGTACTAGCCAGAACACTACACACACTAACACCAGCACATACCCAGCACTACACACACTAACACCAGCACATACCCAGCACTACACACACTAACACCAGCACATACCCAGCACTACACACACTAAACACCAGCACATACCCACCCAG
>NC_069449.1:34822910-34842910 GCF_026875155.1 Cherax quadricarinatus | reverse complement strand
TAATAGAATATTGTGGGTAGTATCCCGGTGGCCCGGTGGCTAAAGCTCCCGCTTCACACATGGAGGGTCCGGGTTCGATTCCCAGCGGGTGGAAACATTTCGACACGTTTCCTTGCACCTGTTGTCCTGTTCACCTAGCAGCAAATAGGTACCTGGGTGTTAGTCGACTGGTGTGGATCGCATCCTGGGGGACAAGATTGAGGACCCTAATGGAAATAAGGTAGACAGTCCTAGATAACGCACTGACTTTCTTGGGTTATCCTGGGTGGCTAACCCTCCGGGGTTAAAAATCCGAACGAAATCTTATCTTACCATACCACGGGCGGGGATAGAACCCGCGATCAGTCTCTCAAAACTCCAGACCGTCGCGTTAGTTTTGAGACTCTCTGATCGCGGGTTCTATCCCCGCCCGTGATATGGTTTGTTTGCAATCGTGTCATTACGATTTCGTGAGTCATGTTATCTTATCCCAGGAAGACCTAAAGTGGTGGATTACAGTGGAAATAAGCCATTCTAGCTGTACAATGATGCTAAAGTTCGAACACTGAAGCGTACTGCTCGCAGACTAGGCCTAGCCCATAGAAATCGTAAGTAAGTAAGTAAGTAAGTAAATTTATTCAGGTATACACAATACAGTTACATAGAATTATCATACATAGCAGCATATGTGTAGAGAACCTAGGATAACCCAAAAAAGTCAGACAGAGTGACTTATTTCCATTGGGGTCCTTTACCCCTGGAATGCTGAGGCTCTTCCAAACTGCCCTTGCTGCTGCCAGAGAGCGTATGACAGAGCTGCGGCAAACTGACTGGGAAAAAACTTGTCAATGGTCTTAATGCTCACACCCCACTTAGTCGGGCATGGAGAGACATAAATAGAACTGGGCAGATCACGCATCCTTATCCCTTACATAGGGCAAATGAGTTAGTCAGTGCTTGAGCTGCTACATCTAGCTATGACAATCTTGCCAGTACCACACAGGCGAAATTAAATGACAAATATGATGCAAGGGAGAGACTCGTTTGTTTTATGCTCAGCAAGGCAGATTGACTGTAACATTCCCTTCACTAATTTTGAACTTGATGCAGCACTAAATAAGGGCAACTCCACGTCGCCTGGCGAGGATGGTACTACTTACAACATACTCAGATTGCTGTGTCGAGTACCAGGTAATCCTTTACTTGAATTATGTAACATGAATCTATGTCACTGGGGAGCTTCCTCAATCTTGGACCAACAGCTTCATCATTCCAATTCCTAAGCCCAGTCGACAAAATGCATTTCGCCTAATATCTCTTACTAGCTGCTTTTGTAAAACATTCGAGAGGGTGATTCTTAATCGTCTCATGTACAGGATCAAACAATTTTTGTCTCCCCAGTTGCATGGTTTCATGCATGGAAGGAGCGTGCATCATTGTATAGCCACCTTTCTCACCCTGCACACTGACAGCTCATACATTACCTTCCTTAACCTTAAACCTGCTTTTGATGTAGCCAACCGACATGTAATCATTAGTGAACTTGCCAGAATGGATGTTGGAGGATGGCCTCTCCGCTGGATTAAAGGTTACCTGTCCAACAGAAAGTCTTCTGCATTGTTCCAGGGACATAGAAGTATATCTAAAGACTTTGAATTAGGAACCCCACAGGGAGATGTGCTCAGTCCCACTCTATTCAATATTCTAATTAATGCCTTACTTAATGCTGTGCCTAGCCAGCCCCATCACTATATGATTAGTTTTGCTGATGATATAATGATTCACACCACCGGATTCTCCAACACCCAAAACATCCTAAACCATGTACTAGCCTCGTGTCAGGACCTGGGATTGATAATTTCTACTGATAAAACAAAGATACTCAATATGCGTCCTCCTCGACAGAGAGGCACAGTTCGCCAGATCCAGTTGCATGATGGGTTTCTTCTAGAATATGTAACCAGATACAGGTATCCAGGCTTTGAGATCCCACTACTTGGACCTGTTGTAGCGAGACTTTGTCGCCAATACAAAAAAAGGCTGAGAGCACTTAGAGTTGTGGCTGGGTTTCACCCCAGGTATGGTGCTAATGTTAAAATTGTAAAAATGGTGTATCTTGCTTATATTAGATCATTGGTTGATTATGCTGCGCCACTATTTGCACTCGTGTCTGACTGGAAGCTTGGAGGGCTGGAAAAACTGCAGAACGAAGCAATGAGGATCATTTTAGGATGCCCTCGTACTGCCAAAATTTTAAATATGCAAAAAGAACTTGATATTCCAAGCATCAGAGATCGTGTTACTGAAAGAAATATCTTAATTGGGGTTAATATGCTCAGGCAAGCCCATTCAAACCCCTGCACAGAAGCCCTCCAAACTTTCCTCAGCACTGGTGAACACTCCTCCAGATGGATCGAAAAAACTGGAACCGACCTCCGCATGAATCGGATATATGATCTATGTCAAGTAAGGCAACAACGGCACTTCTCCGTTCCATGGGATATTACCCCATTCCAAACTACCATCCCTCCATTTCCCCCCAAACTACTTCTTAATTCACAACCAAAGCTTCGCCTTGAAGCCAAACATGAGGCCTTAAGCTGCACTGATAACTTAGTCACACAGCACACACTCTTGCAAATTATTTACGTTGATAGTTCTGTTCACCAATCCACTGGTGCAGCTGGTAGTGCTGCTGTTGTTGTACAGAGTGATGGTTCTCTTAAAGAAATTGGAGCACGCATCAATAACTGGGCCTCTACCCTTCAAACAGAACTCTTTGCCATACTCCTTGCACTCAAATGTGTCCATGTATCTAAGGTTGACACTTTAATTGTAACTGATTCTCTGTCATCCATAAATGCTCTCAACTCTTTAAGTATAAATTGTGGCATGCTTGTGTCAGAAGCCAGACACAGGTATGGTAAGATTGTGGACAGTGGAGTCAGAGTGCACATGCTGTGGATTCCATCTTACATTGGTCTTCAGATGCATGATAGAACTGATAAATTGGCTAAGCTGTATGCTTTCAAAGAGGGGGTAGATTACAATCTTGGGTTGTCAGTTAGCAGTTTGAGAACAATAATACGAAAAGAACTTCAATTGAACTTTATTGACTTAAGACTTAGGGAGATTGACACAAGTCAGTCCATCTGTCATCATTCCATCATGCAGGAGGAGCCACATGTCTATGGTGCATCCAACAAGATAAGCAGACTCTTGGATGTCACTACTGCCCGGCTCCGGCTGGGTTACAAGTATCTATGGCAGGTTAAATCACCACCACCAGATGTAGACCAAACGAAATGTAAACTTTGCCAGATGGACTATTGTCACACCTTGCGTCATTATGTACTGGAGTGTGATCAAATTAATGAATTTAGAAACAATTCACCAGAAATGTTCAAGAATGGCAAAGTATTTTATCCACAGTGGTATATTAAAGACCATTCTGGAGAAAAACCCTGACTTTCCTAGCTGTAAATAATGCATTACCATGTGTGTGTGTGTGCGTGTGTGTGTGTGTGTGTGTGTGTGTGTGTGTGTGTGTGTGTGTGTGTGTGTGTGTGTGTGTGTGTGTGTGTGTGTGTGTGTGTGTGTGTGTGGTATGCTCTGGTGTGGGGCTCTGGTGGCCTGGTGGTTAACGCTCTCGCTTCACACGGCGAGGGTCTGGGTTCGATTCCCAGCCAGAGTAGAAACATTGGACGTGTTTCTTTCCACCTGTTGTCTATGTTCCCCATCAGTAAAATGGGTACCTGGGTGTTAGTCGACTGGTGTGGGTCGCATCCTGGGACACTGACCTAATTTGCCCGAAATGTACCGAAATGCGGAGCATAACAAGGGACTTTCTATATAGTAGTATGTCATTGTTGTCAGCTAGGACTGTATACCTTGTACATGTACTTGTAGTAAATAAAGATATTATGCATGTGCGTGTGTGTGTGTGTACTCACCTAGTTGAGGTTGCGGGGGTCGAGTCCGAGCTCCTGGCCCCTGTGGCTCCTGTGTGTGTGTGTGTGTGTGTGTGTGTGTGTGTACTCACCTATATGTGGTTGCAGGGGTCGAGTCATAGCTCCTAGCCCTGTGTCTGTGTGTGTGTGTGTGTGGGTGTGTGTGTTTGAGTGTGTTAGTTACCATTCTGTCCTAGGCACATGTCGATTAGACACTAGGCCTGTTGTATATGAGTACTTGTGTGTGCGTGTGTGTGTGTGTGTGTGTGTGTGTGTGTGTGTGTGTATGTTGTGTGTGTGTGTATGTGTGTGTGCGTGCTTGTGTGTATTACCTGGAGTTTACCTGGAGAGTTCTGGGGGTCAACGCCCCCGCGGCCCGGTCTGTGACCAGGCCTCCTGGTGGATCAGAGCCTGATCAACCAGGCTGTTACTGCTGGCTGCACGCAATCCAACGTACAAGCCACAGCCCGGCTGGTCAGGTACCGACTTTAGGTGCTTGTCCAGTGCCAGCTTGAAGACTACCAGGGGTCTATTGGTAATCCCCCTTATGTATGCTGGGAGGCAGTTGAACAGTCTCGGGCCCCTGACACTTATTGTATTGAATCTTAACGTGCTAGTGACACCCCTGCTTTTCATTGGGGGATGTTGCATCATCTGCCAAGTCTTTTGCTTTCGTTGTGAGTGATTTTCGTGTGCAAGTTCGGTACTAGTCCCTCTAGGATTTTCCAGGTGTATATAATCATGTATCTCTCCCGCCTGCGTTCCAGGGAATACAGGTTCAGGAACTTTAAGCGCTCCCAGTAATTGAGGTGTTTTATCTCCATTATGCGCACTTTGAAGGTTCTCTGTACATTTTCTAGGTCAGCAATTTCACCTGCCTTGAAAGGTGCTGTTAGTATGCAGCAATATTCCAGCCTAGATAGAACAAGCGACCTGAAGAGTGTCATCATGGGCTTGGCATCCCTAGTTTTGAAGGTTCTCATTATCCATCCTGTCATTTTTCTAGCAGCTGCAATTGATATAATGTTATGGTCCTTGAAGGTGAGATCCTCCGACATGATCACTCCCAGGTCTTTGACCTTTGTTTTTTGCTCTATTTTGTGGCCGGAATTTGTTTGTACTATGATGAAGTTTTGATTTCCTCGTGTCTACCATATCGGAGTAATTGAAATTTCTCATCGTTGAACTTCATATTGTTTTCTGCAGCCCATTGAAAGATTTGGTTGATGTCCGCCTGGAGCCTTGCAGTGTCTGCAATGGAAGGCACTGTCATGCAGATTCGGGTGTCATCTGCAAAGGAAGACACGGTGCTGTGGCTGACATCCTTGTCTATGTCAGATATGAGGATGAGAAACAAGATGGGAGCGAGTACTGTGCCTTGTGGAACAGAGCTTTTCACCGTAGCCGCCTCGGACTTTACTCTATTGACTACTACTCTTTGTGTTCTGTTTGTGAGGAAATTATAGATCCATCTACCAACTTTTCCTGTTATTCCTTTAGCACGCATTTTGTGCGCTATTACGCCATGGTCACACTTGTCGAAGGCTTTTGCAAAGTCTGTATATATTACATCTGCATTCTTTTTGCCTTCTAGTGCACCTAGGACCTTGTCGTAGTGATTCAATAGTTGAGACAGACAGGAGCGACCTGCTCTAAACCCATGTTACCTTGGGTTGTGTAATTGTTGGGTTTCTAGATGGGTGGCAATCTTGCTTCTTAGGACCCTTTCAAAGATTTTTATGATATGGGATGTTAGTGCTATCGGTCTGTAGTTCTTTTCTATTGCTTTACTGCCCCCTTTGTGGAGTGGGGCTATATCTGTTGTTTTTAGTAGCTGTGGAACGACCCCCGTGTCCATGCTCCCTCTCCATAGGATGGTAAAAGCACGTGATAGGGGCTTCTTGCAGTTCTTGATGAACACGGAGTTCCCATGAGTCGGGCCCCTGGGGGCGAGTTTTCCCTGGATTTTTACCTGGAGAGATTTCCCGGGGATTCAACCCCCCCGGGGCCCGGTCTGTAAACCAGGCCTCCTGGTGGTTTCAACCCTTTGTTCAACCGGGCCGTTGTTTTCCCTGGTGCACGAAAACCCAACGTACACCAAACAGCCGGTGATCAGGAACTGACTTTAGGTGTTGTCCATTGCCAGCTTGAAGCGCCAGGGGTCTGTTGGAACCCCCCCTTATTTTTGTGGGGGGGGGGGGGAAATTTTTTGGAACAGTCTGGGGCCCCTGACATTTAAATTGTAGGGTTCTTAACGTGCTATTTGCCCCCCCCTGCTTTTCTTTGGGGGGGTTGGTGCATGCCTCCCAAAAGTCTTTTGCTTCCCGTAGTGGGGTGATTTTCGTGTGCAAGTTGGGTTTACTAGTCCCCTGGGATTTTCCAGGTGTATTTAACGGGTTCTCCCCCTCCGAAATTCCGGGAATACGGGGTTTGGGAAAACCCCAGCGCCCCAGAAATTTGAGGTGTTTTTTTCCCCGTTTTTGCGCGCCGTAAAAATTTTCTTTTTACATTTTTTTGGTTTCGGAAAATTTCCCCCCTGCCTTAAAAGGGTGCTGTTAGTGTGCAAAAATTTTTACCAGCCTAGATAGAAAAAGTGCCCTGAAGATTTCATCATGGGCTTGGCCCCCCAGTTTTAAAGGGTTTCCCCTCTTTATCCCCCTGTCATTTTTCTAGCAGATGCATTGATACGGGGGTTTATGTAATTTCCCAGGTCAGCGGGTTTTTAATAATTTCCTGGCCTGCTAGTTTTACTGGGATATAATCTGGGTGAAAACCAGTAAATAGCAGAATACAGTGTTGTAGTGGGCAACAAAACCATATTTAAATGGTATTTAGTGGAGTGGAGTGACTTTCATTATTTTCATTTTTTTTGAAATACGAGACGTTACTGGGGAATTTCATATAACCTTAGTTACCAGGGGTTTCGCAATTACAAAACCGGAAGCTTTATTACAACAAAAAAAGGTTTCCTTTCCCCCAAAAATTTTGCCCAGTCAATATAGTGTAATATGCATTTTTTGGGGGTTGGAGCCCGGAAAAAAAAAAAAATAGAAAAGCCAAAATACAGCAAATGATAAACAAAGAGGTCAAATTTGAAACGGAAATTTT
The DNA here is from genome assembly GCF_026875155.1 of Cherax quadricarinatus. Lineage (NCBI taxonomy): Eukaryota > Metazoa > Arthropoda > Malacostraca > Decapoda > Parastacidae > Cherax > Cherax quadricarinatus. Next base: position 34,835,873 of record NC_069449.1, on the reverse strand, counting down.
TAGGACTGCCAGATATAAACCGGGCTCTTCAAAACCAAGTTAAAATTTTTTTTATCGCCAAATCACAAAAATTATCGGGTAGAAAAATTTCCATAGACCCTTCATGTGTTAGCTCAAATCCCGCCAGAAATTTTTTAAATAAGGACCCACTAAATCAGAGCAGATCGACTGGTCCAAACCCCTTTTGGACTGGTCCGAACCCTTGACTGGTTCGAACCCGGGAGGGTTTTTCAAACATTTTTCTTTGGGAAAATTTAAAGCAGACTGTAAAAGGAGGGTTTTTGTAGGCCCCCTTTATAAACACAAACATTAAAAATCGGAAGGGAAGGGAAAGCTGTCCAATATACAAAAAAGTTAGAAACAGAAATACAAATAGCAAAGAGTTTCTTTTTGGGTTTTTTAATATAATATTCAAGGGGTTTGCTAGTAGACTTGCAGTAAATAAAACCATTCAAATCTTTAAATGAAGCGGGTGTGTAGTCTGTGGTCATTTAAAAAACAAACGGGCTACCCAGGATAAAATTGCTTTTTTTGTGGAAATTGGTTTGCCCACGCCCCTTGTGCAGAAATCCCAAAAATAGCTACAAGCAGTAAAAAAACAAGAAGTGTTTGGGGGTTTTATCCCCAAAAATGAGGAAAACCCTGTGGAAAAAAATCACAAGGGTTTTAAAAAGAGGTTTAACACAAACCCTTGTTTTTCATAGAAAACCGGGAAAAGTTTTCCCTACAACGGTGGGAAAAATAAAAAGTGGGGGCAAAGGGTACGGGCCCTTGATATTTGGCCATGTATTCAAAAAACCTTGTAAGGCTGGAGGTAATGCCCTTTGGTAGTCATTAAATGTGGGGCTGATAGTGCTGTCCGGGGAAAAAGAAAATGGTGAAGCTGGAGGTCCCTTCCTGGGAGACAAAAATGGTGAAGCGGGAAGATACTGTCCGGGGAAAACAGTAATGGTGAAGCTGGGGGATTTTGTCCGGGTATCAAAAATTTAAAAGCGGGAAAGGGAAATACAAAAAAATTCCCTCATAGAGGACAGGGGGCCATAGTAGGGAAACAAGTGTATCAAAGATAAAAATAAAACCAATATTGCAAACCAAAAAATTACCGCGGGAAAAATAGAAAAACAAAAAGGGACCCCAAAATAGCAATAGTGAGGTTAAATTCCCAAAAAACAACTGGGGGGAAAGCCCCAAATTTTTTGGTTCAAAGGGAGGATAGGAAAAGACAGGGAAAATGCCCCAAAACAGGGAAAAACGTCAAAAAAAAACCCAAGGCAAAGGGGAAAAAAAAGCCTGTGCACTTACTAGGCATTTGGTATCTGCGGGGAAATGGGAAATCGGGAAAAAAACAAAGGGACATGCAAACTATGCCCAAAACCCTAAAAAATGTCTTTGCCCATATGAAACGGGAAAAAATGCAAACCCCCTTTTCCTGTAACCCTTTTTCCCCCTGAAATGTGAACCTTTTCATTTCGGGAAAAGACTTTTAAAAATTTTAAATTGCCAGGCTCCCAATTTTAAAGGGGAAAAAAAAGATACAAAACACCGGGCCAAAGGGAAAAACCCGGGGTACCCCACAGCCACTCAAGGGGGAGAGGTTTTTAGTGCCGGGAAGGAAAAAAAAAAATTGGCGGGAAAAAGGGCCCCAAAAAACTCCACCAAATCCAGTCTTTCCCCCGGGAGTGGAACCCGTCAAGGCCCCCACCCCAAACAACAGATACAGATCTAATCCCGGGAAAAAAAAACCCCCCCCCCCGACCAACAATACCACCATTTCCCGATAAATTCTTTTTTGCAAAAAAAGGGGGTCTAAACCCAAAGAAATTTAAAAAAACAAAATACCTTTAATCCGGGATGTTGCAGAGGCAAAGGCAATGTTCGCGGCTTTCATTAACTCGGCCCCACAAAAAGGGAAACATTTGGGAAAACCGAAATGGAAACCCGGTTAAAACCTAAAACAGATGTGACAAAAGGGAACGGCAAAAGGGGGGGGGGTTGGCCTAAAAATTGCAGAGTCACTTTTTTGCAAAAAAATGTTTAAATTTTGCCTCAAATGACTTTTGGGGAAATTTTTTTACAGAAAAGGTCGAAAACCAAAACCAAGTCATTGTGGTTTCACAAGCCCCCGGGAATAAAACACCCCAAAAGAAAAATTCCCGGGAAAACAGCGTTAAAAATTAAACCACTTTTGGGAAAAATTTTCCCACCCCTTGAAACCCAACACCCTTGCCCCTTTGGGGGATTTAAAATTTTAAGGAAACCAAAAAGGAGGAATTTTTCAAAAAATTTTTGTTGCGTAATAACCCGGGGAGGCGCTTTTGATGAAAACTCACACTCACACGAGCTTTTAAATCTTGCCCCAAAATTAAATTTTTTAAACCAGCAAAAAATTTAGGCCTACTAGCTGGATTTTTACACTAGATCATCTTCATAACAATGATGATCTGATAAAAAATGTCACCAAAAACCCCCCCCCCCCCCCCAAAACAATTACCAGTAAAAACCCATAATTGAGGTTCAAAATGTTTTGCGTGGACCCCCAGACCGAAAAATTGAGACTAGTCACGAGGAGCTTCCCCAAATTTTCAACTTCAAAAAACAAAAACTTTAAAGTGGGACCAAAAAACCCAAGCCCAAACCCGATATAACCCGGGGAAGATATACAAAAGAAAACACCCCCAAAAACTTATCCCTTTGAACGTTTTAACCGGTGGCACCTTGTAGCACAAGGTTTTTTCCCTTTTTTTAAAAAAAGGGAGTGATGTAAAAAAAAAAAGGACGGGCCCGCTCCCTTTACGGCGGGGGAAAAAGAATAAAAAAGAGCGGTTTAAAAAAGAGGTCAATTATCAAAAAATGCGAAAGGGGACACTGGTAGAAAAATAGCAAGCACAAAATTTAAGCTAAAAGAAACCTTTAAGTCAGGAATCGCGGGAAAACTAAAACCCAAAAAATAAAAATCGAAAGAAACCCAAAGTATTTTTCTCCTTCCCCAAACAAAATCGAGAAAACCCCGTATTGGGCCCCTACTTAAAAAAATTTGGGTCCTACACAGATGACGCAAGGAAAGATGAGTACCAAGTCCCAAAAAGGAACCCCAGTTTTTAGCAAGCCGCTAAAACCCGATGAGAGTCGAAGATTTAAAAAGAATTTTTTATGAGAGAGCCACAAAATTTGAAATTTAAAACAAGCCCATCCCAGTTTAAACCCACGCCAAAAAAGAAATTTGAACAGGGGATAAATGAACAGCCCATGCACTCTGCCCCAGGGCCAGACTCATGGAACTCTGTGGGTTTATCAAGAACCTTTCCGAAAACCCCATCACGAGCCTTTTCCTTCCTATGGAAGGGGCAGGACACGGGGGGGGTCCCTTTATTACTAAAAAAAACAGACATGCCCCCCTCCAAAAAAGGGGGGAGTAAAAACAAAAAGCAAAAGAACTACAGCCAATAGCACTAACATCCCATTTTCATAAAAATTTTTTGAAAGGGGCCTAAGAAACAAGATCACCACCCAACCAGGGAAAAAAAATCAGTTACACAACCCCGGGCAACATGGGTTTAGAAAAGGTTTGCTCCCGCTTCCCCCAACTTGGATCACTACACAAGGTTTCCCAAAAGGGACTAGAAATCAAAAAAAAATGCAGAAGTAAAATATACAGACTTTGCCAAAAAGCCTTCGACAATTTTGACCCTGGCGTTTAAAAGGCACAAATGCGCCTAAAGGAATTTAAAAGGAAAAGTTGGTTCGATGGATCTATAATTTCCTCACTAACCCCAAAAACAGGAGTAGGGCGTTTTAAAGAGTAAAGTCCGAGGGGCCGTACGGGGGGAAAAGCTCTGTTCCACAAGGCACGTATTTGCCCATTTTTGTTTTTCCCCATCCCATATCCGACATAGACAAGGATGTCAGCCACACACCGTGTCTTTCCCTTTTCAGATGACCCCCCGAACTGCATGACAGTGTCTTCCATTGGGAACCCCTGCAAGGCTCCAGGGACTTTAAACCAAATCTTTTAGTGGGCTGCAGAAAACAATTAAGTTCAAAAAGAAAGGGAAATTTCAATTACTCAGAATGGGAAACCCTGAGGAAATTAAAACTTCATCAGAGTACAAAAAAAAATTTTTGGGCCCCAAAATAGAAACGAAAAAAAACCAACGTCAAAGGGCCCGGGATGATTATGTCGGAGGATCTTTACCCTTTAAGGACCCTAACTTGTTTCAAAACGCATCTGCTAGAAAAAATGACGGGGTGGATTTAAAGAAAAACCCCCTTTAAAAATAGGGAGGCCAAGCCCATGATGGGCAACCCCTTCAGGTCACTTTTTCTATCTAGGCTGGAATATTGCTGCACTCTAACAGCACCTTTTAAGGGAGGTGAAATTGCCGACCTAAAAATTTTCAGAGAACTTTTCCCCGGCGCGCATTAAAAGGAGAAAAAAAACCCCCAATTACTGGGGGCTTGAGGTTTCTAAACCTGTATTCCCTTGGGCGCGGAGGGAGAAAATACATGAATTTTATACCCCTGGGGAAAAACCTAGAGGGACTAGTACCGAAACTTTTCACCGGAAAAACCTCACTAAAGAAAGCAAAAGACTTTGGGAACGAGGCCCCCATCCCCCCAATGAAAAGCAGGGGTTTTCACTAGCACGTTAAGAGGCCAAAACAATAAAATGTAAGGGGGCCCGGGGCGTTTCCCAAATGCCCCCACACCCCATAAGGGGGTTACCAAAAGCCCCCGGCAATCCCTTTAAGCGGCACTGGGCAAGCACCTAAAGGCAGTTCCTGATTCCCGCCGGGGTGGGGGCTGTACGTTTGTTTGCGTGCAACCAGCACAAAAGCCTGGTTTTATTCAGGCGCTGATCCACCAGGAGGCCTGGTCAAAAAGACCGGGCCGGGGGGGGGGTTGACCCCGAACTCTCTCCCGGAAAAAATCCAAAGGAAAACCCCAGGAAAGGGAATCCCCCCGACTTTATCACTCCCAGGGCTTTAACGTTTTTGTTTCCCCTCTATTTTTGGGCCAGATTTGTTTTTTACTTGATGAAAGATTTTTTAAATTTTCCCCATGTTTAAACCCTATCCCGAGTAAAAAGAAATTTTTTCATCGTTGGGAAATTCATATTGTTTTTTTGCAGGGCCCCCCTGAAAGATTTGGTTTTAAAGTCCCCCCTTTGGGGCTTTTCAGTGGGCTGCAATGGAAACCCTGGGCATCAGATTCCCGGGGTCATCTGCAAAGGAAGAAAACGGTCTGTGGTGCATCCTTGTTTATGTCCATAGAAAGGGTGGGAAAAAAATGGGGGCGAGTACTGTGCCTTGTGGGAAAAAAGAGTTTTTACCGTAGGCCCCCGGGGCTTTAAATCTCTTGAAAGACTACTCTCTGTGTTCTGTTAGTGGGAAATTATAACCCCCGACCCACTTTTCCTTTTTTCCTTTTTCCGCAATTTTTCGCTAAATTTCGCCAGGTCACACTTGTCGAAGGCTTTTTTTCAAAGTTGTATATATTACATCTGCATTCCCTTTTTTCTTCTAGTGCATTTTGGACCCTTTTTTAGTTTTTCCAAATTGAGGGCAGACAGGGCGACCTGTTCTAAAAACCCCTGTTGCCCCCGGGGGGTTTTTTAACTGATGGGTTTCCCAGATGGGTGGGATCTTGTTTTAGGACCCCTTTTTAAAAATTTTTTTGAATGGGATTTTTGTGCTATTGGTCTGTATTTTTTTGCTGTTGCTTTAAATGCCCCCCCTTTGTGGAGCGGGGCATTTCTGTTTTTTTTTAGTAAAAAAGTGGGGCTACCCCCGTGTCCAAGTCCCCCCCCATTAAAAGGAAAAAGGGGTCGTGATTTGGGGGGTTCTTTCAATTCTTGATGAAACACAGAGTTTCCCAAAAAACCCGGCCCCCGGGGGGAGAGTGCATTTGGGGATGCATTTATTGCCCGTTTTGAAGTCATTTGGGGTCGGATAACATCGGGTAGGTTTGTTAATCAAATTTTTTGGGTCTCTCATAAAAAAATTTATTTTGATCTTCGACTCTCAGTCTGGTTTTGCGGCTTGCTAAAAAAATGAGTCATTTGGGGGCTTGGAAATAGCTCACTCATTTCCATGCTGTCAACTGTGTAGGACCCATCTTGTTTAAGTAGGGGCCCAATACTGGACGTTGTTCTCGATTTGATTTGGCATAGGAAAAGAAATATTTTGGGGTTTTTTCTTTCGATTTCATTTATGGGTTTTAGTTCTTCCCGCGATTCCTGACTCCTAAAGGATTCTTTTAGCTTAAGTTCGATGCTTGCTATTTCTCTGACCAGTGTCTCCCTACGCATTTCAGATATTTTGGGACCTCTTTTAGCCGAAAGCAGTCCACGGATGAAAGGTATTTTGTTGTTCGTTGCTGGTTTTAAAACCCTGTATTTTGAAAAAAAAGAATGTCATCAACTAAGGGTATTGGGGGTTTACTGGGGGGACTTTTTTTTCCGGCATTAGTATCTGAAACTGTTGGTTTGGAGTGGAGGCCCATCGACTGTGGTTCCACTCCAGGAATGACTGGATTTGGTGTACGATTTCTGCCATTTCCTGCCAGTTTTTTTTTCTTCCTGGCACTAAAAAACCTCTCCCTCTTGATGGCTGTGGCTACCCAGTTTTCCCATGGTCTGGATGTTTTGTATTTTTTTTGTCCCCTTTAGATGATGTGCCTGGCAATTTATGTCTAGCACAGTCCTTCCTGTACTGAAGAGGAACACATTTCAGGGTGAAAAAGCTTACAGGAAGGGAGTTTGCATTTTCCTGTTGTCATATGGGCACGGCATTTTCTAGGGTGGTCAAAGTTGCACGTCCCATCTGTTTTTTTTTCCAGATTTCCCATGTCTGCAGATACCAAGTGCATAGTATGTGCACAGGCTTGGTTTCCGTTTGCCTTGGGTTTCTGTGACTATTCCCTGTTGGTGCATGTTTACCTGTGTCTTTCCTGTCCTCACTAGCACTAACAATGGGGCTCTCACCAGTTGTTTTTGGTAATGTATCCTCACTAATGCTAGTGGAGTCCCCTTGTTTGCTATCTCCTGTGGTATTACTAGTTTGTAATATTGGTTTTTATCTTGTCTTTGACTACATTTGTTTCCTCACTAGAGCTCCTGTCTCCCTCGGGGTCATTTACATGCATCCCCTCATGCGTACATTTACTGACTACCTGGACAGCATCTCCACCCTCACCATTACTCTCTCCCAGGACAGCACCTCCAGCTTCACCATTACTGTCTCCCAGGACAGCACCTCCAGCTTCGCCATTACTGTCTACCAGGACAGCACTATCAGCCCCACATTTACTGACTACTGGGGCAGCACCTCCAGCCTTACAGTTTCTGACTACATGGCCAGCATCAAGGGCGATACCATCCAGCCCAGACTTTTTATTTTCCCATCTGTTATAGAATGCTTCCAGGTTTTCTATGAAGGCTGCTTTGATGTTATGCACTTTTAATACCAATGTGATTTTAGTCTACAGATTTATCTCATTTGGGTATACCCAAAAGCACTTCCCTGATTTAATACTGCTTGTAGCTAGTTCTTGGATATCTGCAAAAGGGGCGTGACACCAATTTTCACAAAAAATGGCAATTTATCCATGTGGAAGCCCGTTTGTTTGATTGACTGCAGACTACACAGAGCTTCATAATGATTTGAATGGTTGATTTACTGTAATTCTACTAATAACCTCTTGAATACTCTATTAATAACCTCCTTAAAGTGCAGCTCTAGCTATTTGTATTTCTATTTCTAACTGTACTTGTATATTAGGACAGCTTACCGGTGTAATTTCCTGTTTTATATTTATTGTTTGTGTTTGATAAGGGCGCCTAAAACCCCATCTGTTTACAGTATGCATATATTTGTACGCTCGTGTGCATTTGTCTGTGCGTGTGCCCTCGTGTGTGTATGTTCAAAGTTTCAAAGTTTATTCTCTATAAGGATTACAGTGCTGAGTTTACAGAATTTGGTTATTGTGTGGTTTACATGTAGAGCGCGCTCGCGCTCGTGTGGGTGTATGACCCACTTAATATTTGTATTTATAACTCATTACAATTGTGACCAGGTGTGGACGTATCAGTGGTTCATTACTTTGTAATTTGTTCATGACTGTAACCATGTATAGGAGTGAGGCTGATTCATTACCTTTGTAACTTGCCATGATTGTGACCAGATCTACCTGGAGTTCATTACCTTTGTAACTAGTTCAGCTATCATAACTTTGGGGTCCAGTCACTGGACCCATTATGTACCTTTGTAATCTTTTGACTACTGCCCACAGGATGGGTATGGGGTGCATAATAAAGATATTAAACTAAAACTTATAAAAGACAACTATTCTGTTACCCCAGACTTCTCTAGAAACGTTGAATGGTGGGATTAGTAGATTATCAAATCCCACTTTGACTATTCATTGAAATTATTGTATTATACTCGGTTAATAAGAATTTGAACATAAGATTAGATTCCTCGTTGTATAGCATTATTCCATTTATAATTGTAAATGTTATTCTAATTCACTAACCAGATACCATTAAAACTTAATGATTGGTAATAAATAAAACTAACTTAAAAACTGGAGAAGTAATTATACTTGAAGTTAAAAATGTATCAGGGTATATGACAAATTCTAACCATACAATAGAACAGAAAAGTAATGTGAAGGACCTGGGAGTGATAATGCCAGAGGATCTTTCCTTCAAAGACCACAACAATGTATCTACCTTATCTGCTAGGAAAATGATAGGATGGATAATGAGAGCCTTCAAAACTAGGGACACCAAGCCCATGATGATTATCTTCGAATTCCTTGTGCTCTATAGGTTGGAATATTGCCGTACACTAACTACCCCTGTGAAGGCAGGTGAAATTGCTGACCCGGAGAGTGTACTGAAACCTTCACGGCACACATGAGTATGATAAGGCACGTAAATTACTGGGAACAGTTGAAGGTCCTTGATCTGTATTCCCTGGAATGCATGTGAGAGAGAGACATGATAATATACACTTGGAAGGTCCTGGAGGGATTAGTACCAAATCTGCACACGAAAATCACCATGAAAGTAAAAGACTCGGCAGGAGATGCAACATTCCCCCAATGAAAAGCAGGGGTACCACGAGTACATTGAGAGACAACACAGTGAGTGCCCAGGGCCCAAGACTGTTCAACTACCTCCCAGAATACATAAGGGGGATTACCAATAGACCCCTGGCAGTCTTCAAGAAGGCACTGGACAGGCGCCTAAAGTCAGTACCTGACCAAGTGGGCTGTGGTTCATACATCAGCTTGTGTGCAGACAGCAGTAACAGCCTGGTTGATCAGACCCTGATTCCACCATGAAGCCTGGTCTCAGACAGAGCCGCAGGAGTGTTGACCCCCGAAACCCTCTCCAGGTAAATTCCAGGAGTAATACTTCAGTTACTGGTAACATAGAATGTAAAAACCTTTTATAATTAATAGACAGCTGCTTATTTATATTACACCCAAATTAATTATTATTAATTTGTGTATAATATAAACAAGCAGTTTACGAAACAGGTCAGTATCTTAATTAAGTGATGGAAATATGTTCTTGCATTTTAATGGATGTAAATTATACTTAAAACATTTTTTTATTTAATATTTTATTAATAATTAGCTATTGTTAAGTGTGTGTGTGTGTGTGTGTGTAATCATTACTTTTTTGTGCTAAAGTATTTGTGTGATAGTGTGCACTTTTTTCTAGTACATTGTGAGCATTTAATATTTTTAACATGTCAGCCATCTCCCACTGAGGCAGGGTGACCCCTAGGAAAGGAAATACATTCACCATCACTCATTTCCTGTCTTTCCAGATGTTTGGAGACATCCCACCTCTGGAACACAAGTTTGGCTAACTGGTTCACTGAATTCTTTCATAAATATTACCTTGCTCACATTCCAACAGCACAACCTATAGTAACCACTCCTTTCCATTTACTCCTATCTAACATGCTTGCAAAAGCTTGCTGGATGCTCAGGCCCCTAACACTCAAAATGTCCTTTACCCCTTCTCTGCAACCCTTCCTTCTACCGCAGATTTATATATCCTCTTGACCATCCTATTATGCTCCATCCTCTCCAAATATTCAACCACCTCAGCCCTATGAATTATACCATTGGTAATCGAACTCTGCTTTCTAATTTTTAGGCTTTGTATTGTGTATAATATTCGTGCCACGCATTTCTTTTAAGCATGACATTTTGTGTACAACATTAAGATGTAGTGTGTGAAGTAGGCTGGAATTATGACTAAAGTTCCTGAACCTGTACTCCCTGGAATGCAGGCGGGAGAGATGCATGATTATATACACCTGGAAAATCCTAGAGGGACTAGTACCGAACTTGCACACGAAAATCGCTCGCAACGAAAGCAAAGGACTCGGCAGACGATGCAACATCCCCCCAATGACAATACAATAAGTGTCAGGGGCCCGAGACTGTTCAGCTGCCTCTCAGCATACATAAGGGAGATTACCATTAGACCCCTGGCTGTCTTCAAGCAGGCACTGGACAAGCACCTAAAGTCGGTACCTGACCAGCCGGGCTGTGGCTCGTACATTGGATTGCGTGCAGCCAGCAGTAATAGCCTGGTTGATCAGGCTCTGATCCACCAGGAGGCCTGGTCACAGACTGGGCCGTGGGGGCGTTGACCCCTGGAACTCTCTCCAGGTAAACTCCAGGTCTCCAGTGTTCAGTAGGTATAGTTGCTGGTATCAGCAGTGGTGCTTGTCATCTATAACTAGTTTTGGAGGATTCTTATACCAGGTTTTTATGATTAGTTTTAGATAGTTTGCTGTTGCTGAGTCTCAGTCGCATACACCATGAATAGAGATAGTCATGATTTTATTATTAAATTGATAGGAAAGCACTGAACCTCTAGGTAATCATACATTCCCTGGGGAATGGAAGGTAATCACATTTGTTCCAAGGAAAAGGAGGGTAACTCCAATCAATTTCTTGGATTGAGAAGCCTTCACCAGCATCAAAGCATCCCTGCAAGGGATGCAAGATGATATGTTTGTAGAGATGTTTGTAGTAGATGGATTGACTGATAGTCTGGTTGCATCTTGAGTCACAGTTTCATACATCATAAGTGACATATGCATAATGCTGTGATTGTAGATAAATTGACTGGTATCAGTCTGGCTTTGTCTAAGGTCACAAAAGTTCAGCTCAAGCTTTTTGTGCATCATTATCATTAGGCTGCTAATAAGACTTCTTCCATGAGTGGATATGCCCTGGACTACTTATAATTTGTGTAATGCAGTCAAATGTTAATGCATGAAGTGCATACAATCAGTTGTATTATTGTTCTCTGTCACAATGACAGTGCTTCCAGCTGTATCATTGTTCTGTCACAATGACAGTGCTTCCAGCTGTATCATTGTTCTGTCACAATGACAGTGCTTCCAGCTGTGTACTGTATACATTTCAGAGTCCATCAAGATGCACCTTGGATTATGATCTAATTCAGTTTTCTGGGAGGATGGAAGGGATAGTAATTTAACAAGGGATTCTTTCCCAAGGTAGATTGATATGTTTTCATTGTCTTTCAGCACTGATTATTTTTTGTTCATTTGGAATTCAGTTGAAGTTTTCATGATGTGAAGGAAGATGGATTAAAATCAATTATTCACTAATAGATGTTTAATATCCCGAGAGTGTCATCAGAATACATTATGTATCAACATTAGGACAACATTTATGATTATGATTACAACATTTACAAGAAATACAATAAATATTTCAGTACTTGAGAGCGATTGGTCTGCACACTCGGCCATGTCTGACCAAACAAGCCAAATTGCCTCTTGTCTCCAGCTTGAAAATGGCTGAAATTTCTGAAATTCTTCAACATTATGATTACAGGTATGTGATGAGTAAACAATACAGGGAAACCGTGCTACCATGCGAATATAAATATTCTTGGTGTTGCCTTGCAACCAAAATTATATACAAGCAAATACGAATATATTTTTAATTGCACGTAAAATTAACCAAATATAAACAGGACTAGTATTGTGCCTTTAAAGTGGGATCATTGGTGAATCCATTAAGAGTACTAACCTTAATGACATGGATAATTAAACAACAGAGTTCAGTAACTTAAATAGTGAAAGATTCACTACATATTCAGTTGGTGGCAAATTTTTATACATTATTATGCTTTAAATATTCACTTATTTTTTATTATGCAAATATTTAAAGTAACAGAATAATATTTCAGAAGGTATATACAGTATAGGTTTAAATTTAACAGAGTTAAATAACTGGCAAAATACTGACTTGCGACACTAAGCATCTCTGTGTATACAATTGAGCACTTACGATCAATTTTAGTACAGTAGTGTAGTCTCCTGTATTGTTAATTATGTCCAAATGTTGAGAAAGTGAATTTTAATATAGACTAATGCTGAAATTGTATTAACTCGAATTTCCAAGCCAAATTTCGTTGTGGGAGGTGAATCCATGATAAATACTTAATTTGTGAAAGGCATAGTACACAGCCTTAACTCTGGCAGGTGAAGGCAAACACACTGGATACAATAAGATAACTGACTCAGCACTTGATAGGAAGGAGGTAAGGAAAATGCTATAGTATGCCACTGAACAGAGATAAAATTTAGTCATTTGATCTGGTGAGCATCAAATATTATCTTCACTGCTTAAGAAACATGCAGAAATTGTATTAAAATAATATTGGCAATTATTTTCTTGCCTATAGGAGCCATTTAATTTAGTTTCTCTTGAAACCATTAGAAATCCCAGGAAATTATATTGGAGATAAATATCTAAGAATAAAAACTGCCTAAATAGTAATCAATATTCACTTGAAAGAAACATAACCAGAAGTCTTACAGTAGTTTCATTTTAAAGTTATGGCACAAATCTGTTAATAAAATATATAAAAAAATGACCTTGCTTGACTGCTGA
>NC_069449.1:34755410-34817910 GCF_026875155.1 Cherax quadricarinatus | reverse complement strand
ACTATGTCATCTTAAAGAGAAATGTCAACAAACATACAACACAAATAACAACACAGTGAAAAGCACATATATATGTATATATTCTCCACCACAAGTGTTTATTAAGACAATGCTACTGGCATGTCTTGCATGCACAAAACACTTCATGAGATCAATCACAACAGCCCAGCCTGATGCCTACTTTACCACTGAGACCACAAGTTCGCTGGCCCGGACATTAAGTCGAGGTACCATGGTGTCAGGGTACAGTTTCTGGCACTTTTTTCTGCACACTACCTTCTCATATAGTTTCAAGAAGTCTCATTTCAGCTAGAATTATTGCATCTCAAGCTGACAGCAGTCTAGCCAAGACCATCACCACTACAACCACTTCCAGTAGAAGGCCTGGCACCGCAACTGCTCCGCCTTCTGCCGAGCCAGCTATTTCTCCTCAGTGATCCTTACGACGATTTCTTCGCCGTTTCTTGTTCTTGCGACATTCCTGAACTGGAATACATGCCCCACGGTGAAGCACAGAGGGAGGTGGGCAATAACAGCCAGCCCTGCAGCGTCGGGTATAACACTTGGGGTTGGGCGTTGGGTTGCGACACGTAGCACGGCATGGAGGAGCACATTCCATATATTCAGCTCCGTGGGGACAACCCAGACCTGCAATAACACAGTTGAGTTTCTTTATAATGGGTTTTAACATTAATATGTACTGTGAATATTTATGTTTGTGTATTACTGTACAATACTGTACTTAAATCTAAAATCAATGGCATAACCTTGTGAAGAGCTAGTCAAAATTAAGGTTAATAATTATACACAAATATTCTAATTAGCCGCTGCTTAATACCGTGCAGTAGGGCCCCACTTATACGACAGGTTAGGTTCCAGGCTACTGCCAGAAAGCAGAAAGCCACTTATAAATGCATATAGGAAATGCCAGATAACATGTTTACACTAACATATACATATTAAGTTAGCAATAGAACTAGGCATTAAAAACAATAAAAAGTAAAATACGTACACATACAGTACACTCATTACTTACCTTGAAATATTTGTAGTCTTAATATAGAGTGAGAGATGAGTAGTATTTATTGTAAGAAGTCAGGTGTGGGAGGTACGGTAGCCAGCCAGGCCACCCCACCCACACGTAATGTACTACTACATTTAACCCGTAAATGGTCAAAATGTATATATACGTTTTTTCAACATTTGAAAGTATGTAAAAAAGTAGATCTTCTTTTTGTTTTTCTACATTTGAAAATGTGTAAAAAAACTTTGATCTACTTTTTTCTTTTTTGTTATATTTGAAAATATGTAAAAAAAAACTTAGATCTACTTTTGTAGCACTACACATGTGAACGTAGATCTGCTTGGACCGCTTATGGGTTAAAGCGCCCCAGAGCGATAAAATGCATATACAATACATTCATTACTTACCTTAAAATATTTGTACAGTGGACCCCCGGTTAACGAACTTTTTTCATTCCAGTAGTATGTCCAGGTGCCAGTACTGACCGAATTTTTTCCCATAAGGAATATTGTGAAGTAGATTAGTCCATTTCAGACCCCCAAACATACACGTACAAACGCACTTACATAAATACACTTACATAATTGGTCGCATTTGGAGGTGATCGTTAAGCGGGGGTCCACTGTAGTCTTAATGTAGTGTGAGAGGGGAGTAAATGAATAAAAGAAGTGAGAGAGGAGAGATGTGTGGAGTTATGTAAACAAGCAGATGAACACATCTGGTTTAGTTCATACACGTAACGTCTCATATTTACGTTAATTTATTCTACTGTGGGGTGTATTTATCATGTTTTTATGATAGTAATGTGTTTATTATATAATTTTGAAAAAAATATCATAGATGGATTAATGAAAATGTTTATATTAATGTAATATACAACATTTAATGCATTTCAGAGTGATTATTATTGTGTATTATTATTATTATCAGAATAAAACATGAAATAACTTTAAAACACTTGAAAATTTGGAAAGTTTCCATACATTTTGGAGAGATGCAGAGCTCACTGAACTCATGAAAAATGTAAACAAATCAGGTAAGGCATGGTAGCCATATTAGAAAGTCAGGTGGGAGAGCTGTATAGCAAGTTTTGGTCATAATTTCAAATGTCTGTATTAGTGCAATGCCATAAGATGAAACGCTGTAAAGTGGGACTCTACTGTATTATTACATTCACAAAATATGTACCAAACCCATGTGGATCAAAGAGCACTGAATACTGTAGTTTTAAGTGTCTTAGCCAATGCTTTTGACAAAACATAATTATTACCATACAATTTCCTTTGTGTAAAGGTAAGGGGGACAGAAGAGAGTGCAAGAATTAGAGGAAAATAAGCCTGTTAAATATACTAAGTAAAATGTATGGTCAAGTTATTACTGAAAGAATTAAGGGTAAGAAAGAGAGCAGGATCACAGATGAAGAAGGTATTAGGAAGGTGTAGACCAAGTGTTTACAATGAAGCATGTAAATGAGCAATATTTAGATATGGGAAAGGAAGTTTTTGTTACATTTATTAATTTATTAAAGGAATATGAGCTGTATGACCCTGGTGGTTTAGTGCTTACTTTTAATTATAATAAAGGAATATGAAAGGGTGGCTAGGGAAGCAATGTGGCAGATGTTGCAAGTGTATGGAATAGGTGGTAGGTTACTGAAAGCAGTTAAGAATTAATATGAAGATAGTGAGGCTCATGTTAGGGTATGTAGGGGGGAGGAAGATTATTTTCCAGTAAAAGTAGGCCTTAGACATGGATGTGTGATGTCACCATGGCTGTTTAACATGTTTATATATGGGACTGGAAAAGAAATGAATGCTAAGGTGTTGGGAAGAATTTTTTTTTTTTTAACACGTCGGCCGGTTAACCTGAATCCCAGCTCACACTCCAACAGCTTGTCAGATCCCAAAGACCATTTGTCTCCACTCGCTCCTATCTAACACGCTTGCTGTAAGTCCAAGCCCCTCGCCCACAAAACCTCCTTTACCCCTCCCTCCAACCTATTCGGGGATGACCCCTACCCTGCCTTCCTTCCCCTACAGATTTATATGCTCTCCAAGTCATTCTGCTTTGTTCCATTTTCTCTAAATGACCAAACAATCTCAACAGCCCCTCTCCAGCCCTCTGATTAATAACTTTTAGTAACTCCGCACCTAATTTCCACACTACAGATTCTCTGCAAAATACTTACACCACAAACCATACCACGGACGGGGATAGAACCCGCGATCAGAGAGTCTCAAAACTCCAGACAGTCGTGGTCTGGGGATTTGAGACTTTCTGATCGCAGGTTCTATCCCCGTCCGTGGTATGGTTTGTTTGCAATCGTGTCATTACAATTTCGTGAGTCATGTTAACTTACAGCATTTACAACCCATGCTTCATACCTATATAAGAGCGTTGGTACCACTATGCACATTCCCTTTGCCTCCATGGGAAGAGGTAAAGGATTAAAATATATAGAATCTAATACATAATGGGAGTTGTCACATTTGCTTTTTGCCATTGATGCTGTGCTTTTGAAAGATTCTGAAGAGAATTCACAAAGGTATGTTAAGGATATGTAAAAGAAGGAAATTAAAAATGAACACAGGAAAGTGCAAGGTTATAAGGGTAACAAAAAATTTAGTTAATAAAAGATTGGGTATTAGATTGGATAGAGGGAGTATAGAGGAAGTAAATGTGTTCAGATATTTGTGAGTGGGCTTGTCAGCAGATGGGTCTATGAGAGATGAGGTGAATCATAGAACTGATGAAGAGAAAAAGGTGAGTGGTGCACTGAGGAATCTGTGGAGACAAAGAACATTATCCATAGAAGTAAAAAGGGGAATGTATGAGAGTATAATGGTACCAACACTTATATGTGGGTTTGAAGCATGAGTTGTAAATGTTGTAGTGCGGAGGAGATCGGAGGCAGTGAAAATGTCATATCTGAAGGCAATGTGTGGTGTAAATATTAAGCAGAGAATTCATAGTCTGGAGATTAGGAGGAGGTGTAGAATTACTAGAAGTATTATCCAGAGGGCTGAGGAAGGGTTGTTGAAGTGGTTTGGATATTTAGAGAGGATGGAGCAAAACAGGATGACTTGCAAATTGTATAAATCTGTAGTGTAGGGAAGCCAGGGTAGGAGTCACCCTAGGAAAGGTTGGCGGGATGGGGTAAAGGAGGTTTTATATGCAAGGGGTTTGAACATCCAGCAGATATGTGTGAGCATGTTAGATAGAAGTAAATGGAGGCAAGTAAGTTCTATGACTTGACATGCTGTTAGAGTGTGAGCATGGTAACATTTATGAAGGGATTCAAGAAAACTGGTTAGCCAGACTCAAGTCCTGGAGTTGGAAAGTACAATGCCTACATTCTGAAGGAGGGGTGGAGATATCTGCAGGTTGGAGGGGCATCTAAACTGTAGTTTTGGCACACCTCTGGCAAGACAGTGATGGAGTGAGTAATGGTGAAAGTGTTTCTTCTTTTTCAGGTCATCCTACCTCAGTGGGAGACGACCAGTATGTTGAAAAAAGGTGTGTGTGCTTTTTTTTAATAATTGTTAAAAGGTGTCTGAAAGCTCTCTCACAGCTTGCAATAAACATTAAGTTTACTGCTAATTTTATTTCTCTAGAGCTTATTATATGTTCACTGTATATTCAGGTTATCTTAGTTACACTTTCTTCTGAGTGTGAATGAAAACTCATTAAACAATAAATTCACAGGTAAATTTTATTTCCACTTTCACCACAAACTGACTACCTTAGGTATGTAAGATTACCTGTCCATAACACCACCTCTCCATCTTCCTCTCCCTTTCTCCTTCCCACTTCCCAGCTTTGCCATGTAGCTCTGAATGATCCTTACATGTTTAGTGCTTAAAGTAAATATTATAATAATTATTTTCATACTTTACAGAAACATTTGGAATGTGGAGACTTTATGCTGCTTGTTCAACTGATAATTCTCAAGCAGTTGTCTCTTACTGGCACTGATAAGCAATAGGGGTGGGAATTCGAGTTGTTTCATAAGGCACTTGCACAGTACATATTGGAAAACAAGAAATGCAGCAGTAATTTCTAAAAGGTAAGCAAAGCAACATCAAATCTAGTGACAAGTGCAAGTCAATGAAATGACAGAGTAGGAACTGCAGAACATAGTTCCATACTGCCCTTGCCATGGCTGCTATTAAGAAAATATCTGAAGAATAAAATTACACACTGCTCTTGCCATGGCTGCTACTAAGTGAATCTGAAGAATAAAAATTAAAGTACAGTGGCTGGAAAAATTTACATCTTGCACACAAACTGAATATGATTCCAAAGAAAATATTTTGGTTCGTCTTGAACTATTATCTTGGGATTTAACTACAATTTGTGTGTTTCTTGAGAAAGAAGTGTGTTTTGCCTCTTGTATTGAGTCTTAGACTATCATATTATACATTTTAAATAAATACTAAGGGAATATCAGTGTGGCACTCACCCCCGCATTTACTTTGCTTACGCCACTCTTGGACAGGGATACCAAGCCTCTGACACTGTCGTGCATACGCCTGCAGGGTATCACACTCGCATCGCCGTGTTGAACGACATTCGCACATGTCTAGGATACACGACCTGTTAAAAAGGATATATAAAAACATTTAAAGATTTTTACACTGTTGTCCATGTTTATTCTCCCGTAATAGAATAGGCTAACCTAGTTCAAGCAAATATTTTATAAGTCTGCATACTGCATTCTATGCATCATTACTGCCCATACATTGGTGGGTCATTACTAACAATGAACCACCAAATGGTGGTGGGATAATCTATTTCTTTAAATGTTTTCATTTTTTCATCAATTATTCTGGCTTAATAAAATTTGTAAAATTCTTGTTTCCCCACTTACTCGTAGAATTTATCGATGGCAACAATGCTGTGGCAGGCCTGGAACACAGTGCTATTAAGTAAGCCACACTGGTTAAGTGTTTGATTTTGTGGCATAGGGCATGTCAAGCGCTGTGGTCGACGCACATTTGCCTTTAGTGCATTACTCATTTTGCGGGAACACTGAACAACTTTTCCTGTGGACCATGACATAGCCATTTGATTTGCAGTGTCAGCTAGGTTACCATCTTTAGTGGTTAGATCATCAGAAATGTTGTTATTAAAGTTTCCACACAAGCCGCACATATGACCTCTCATCTCAACAGGCACTTCTACTTCCACATAACTGATGCCATCCCACAGTACACGCACTCCTGTTTCAGAAATAATAAAGTCAGTCAAAATAGCACAAAGTATTAAACAAACTATTATTATATTAAGTAAAACAGTTGGCATATTACCTTTAATATTCTACAGTAGGCATATTACCTGTAGTATTCTACAGTAATACAATTGTAGGTTGTATTGTACTTTATTTTGTATATCAAACTTCATAACTATTACCAACTTTGTAGACAATATTATAAGGTTATTCTTTGTATTTCAGTGCACTAAGAGGTTAAGAGATATATTGAGCTTTGGTAATACAGAATGTATAACTAATCAGCCTTCATGTACCTTACTTATCCTTCAAAATCAATCAAATCAAATCAAAGTTTATTCTCTATAAGGATTACAATGCGGGATTTTCAGATTTTGGTTATTGTGTGGTTTACATGTAATAAAATACTAATTACAGAGGGGGCCATTAGAACACCTAGCAAGGCTAGGCATTTCGGGCAAACTTAGATTAATTCATAACCCTAAATTATTACAAATTGTGGAGTAAGTTGACTAAATACTAAGTGATTAAATACTAGTTTGTGAGTTTAGCAATGTGAATGCTTTTGTTTTGGCACAATACATAGTTTCTATATTGGAGTATCATAGGCAAACTTGGTGACTAGTTAGGAATCATTATTTTAAGATTATGATACGTATTTCTGTGCTTATAGTCAAATGGGTGAGTGAGTGAGTGTAAGTGTGAACCACCAGGTGGTTTTTATGTAGTTAGCTGACGGGGTGTATCAGGGAGATAAGATGTTTTCTAACGGTAGTTTTGAGGGTGATGAATGTGTCTGCAGTTCTAGAGTTTTCAGGTAGGGTGTTCCAGATTTTAGGGCCTTTGACATACATTGAATTTTTGTAAAGGTTTAGTCGGACACGGGGAATGTCATAGAGATGTTTGTGTCTGGTGTTATGCTTGTGGGTCCTGTCACAACTATCAAGAAAGCATTTTAGGTCAAGGTTAATATTGAAATTTAAGGTCCTGTATATGTAGATTGCACAGTAGTAAGTGTGGATGTTCTGAACAGGGAGTAAGTTTAAATCTATGAAGAGTGGGGGGGAAGGGGTGTTGCCAGGGATGGGATTTAGTGATTATTCTTACTGCGGCTTTTTGTTGAGTTATTATTGGCTTTAGGTGTGTTGCTGCAGTTGAACCCCAAGCACAAATAGCATAGGTGAGGTATGGATAAATGAGTGAATGGTATAGTGTGAGAAGGGCATTTTGCGGCACATAGTATCGTATCATGGGGAAGGGGGTCTTGATATTGGTGAATGCCTTGTGATCAAAATAATTTGGAACTACATTCCACTTCCTTAGATCAGACCTAATTACCTCCTATTCCCAGGTACTGTCTGACCTACATGGGCTTAGCACCTCTCCTTGATAATAATAATCAATAATACAGTATTACCTGTTTTTATACAGTATTGGGAGATAGTTACCTTGTGGTGTGGCGACAGCAATGGCTTGACCCTCCCGTGTGAGGTTGAGGATGCCGGGCACTTGAAAGGGAGGTTTAACTATACTTCCATTGACTTTTATACGCAGCTTTTGGGCCATCTTCACCTATGGTTAAGAATGCAAAAGCTGTGGTAAGTATGTCTACTTTGAACTTGAAAAAGAATGCTTTTTTTTATTATTATTTATTGATACAGTTGACCTCAATATTTTACCTTAAAAGAGAGAAGAAATGGTACCTGTTATTCAATAATGTCTTCCAAAGTTTTAAGCTCATTTTCAAGTCTCATAGCTGGAAAAAATATTCTACCCATTCTAACTGGCTGTCATTCCTAATTTCAGTAATTTTATTCCTGGAACTGGAACAGTATGTATATACTATATGCAATGGATACCTTTGTAACATTTCACCCACACAATAGATACCTTTATTAACATGTATTTCACCCACATAGCAGATACCTTTATTAACATGTATTTCACCCACAGAACAGATACCTTTATTAATAACACTGTCACCCATGCAGTGGGCTTTATTGAGTCAGTAAATAATAATAATAATAATAATAATAATAATAATAATAATAATAATGTTTATTTCTTTGTAAAGGTTACAATGTGTAATTACAATTTTGATTTGCTAAGTACAAAGATAACCACTATCATGCCCAGGCATTTCGGGCAAACTAATCCTAATACATAGTAACTAATTAAAACTAGATAAGATAATAGTATATAGTAATTATTACTTAAAACTAAACATAGAATAGCAGTTAGCTGTTTTACAGTCTTGTTTGGACTTAATAAATCTTATGTATACTTAGTACAAGATCTAATTTACTTGTTCTGGTAGTGAGTTCCAGATCTTTGGGCCTTTTATGTGCATAGTGTTCTTGCATAGAGTTTTACTCGAGGGATGTTGAAAAGGGCCTTATGCTTTGTATTGTGACTGTGCATTCTGTTGTAACTGTCAAGGAGTAGTTTTAGGGGTGGGGGTTTACAGTGGAGTTTAAAGTTCTGCATATGTAGTAGACACAATAATAAGAGTGTATGTCTTGTATATTTAGCAAGTTGAGTCTTTTGAAAAGTGGTGGGATGTGCTGTCTAGCACAGGAGCTGGTTACCACCCGCACAGTAGCTTTTTGTTGGATTATTAAGGGTCTAAGGTGGTTGGCTGTGGTAGAGCCCCAGGCACAGATACCATAGGTGAGGTAAGGATATATTAGAGTGGTACAAGGTAAGGAGAGTCGTTTTTGGTACATAATAGCATATCTTTGAAAGGATTCCTTCTGATTTGGAAATTTTCTTGGCTGAAATTTAAGATTACAGTCAAGGAGAAGACCTAGAAATTTGCCCTCAGTGTGTCTTGATATAGGGGAATCATTTAACAGTATGTTGAGTTGAATATTTGAGGCTCTGTTGCCAAACAGCATGAAGTACGTTTTTTCTATGTTAAATGTGAGTTTCCTAGGTAGTAGGTTGGTAAACAGCAACCGCCCAGGGAGGTACTACCGTCCTGCCAAGTGAGTGTACAACGAAAACCTGTAATTGTTTTACATGATGGTAGGATTGCTGGTGTCTTTTGTCTGTCTCATAAACATGCAAGATTTCAGGTATGTCTTGCTACTTCTACTTGCACTTAGGTCACACTACACATACATGTACAGTGGAACCTCAAAAATTGAGCGTATCAAATATCGAATGTTTCGAAAATAAGACCATTTTTTCGGACAAACTGTGAGGGAGTGACTTCCAGGACTTTGAGCTCTTCTTGGAGGCAATTGTGGCCAGATTGTGTCCAAAAAAGGGATTTTGAAGGGTTTGAGGCTGACCCTGACCCAGCTGACCCTCTGCCTGTTGTGGACTCTATTGTGACATTGGGGAACACCCTGGGGCTTGAGGTGAGTAGTGAGGATGTGGAAGAGTTGGAGGAGGACCACAGGGAAGAGCTAACCACTGAAGAGCTGCAAGAGCTTCATCTGGAGCAGTATCAGACCACAGCTGAGGAACTTGCTTCAGAGGAGGAGGAAGAGGGAGTGGATGAGCTGCCTTCTTCAAAAATTAAGGAGATTTGTGCCAAGTGGAATGATGTCCAAATGTTTGTGCAGAAGTACCACCCTGAGCAAGCTGAAACAAACCATCTTTGCAACAAGTTCAGTGACAAAACCATGTCCCATTTTAGGGAAATGTTAAAGAGGCGCCAGAAACAGAGGACTGTGGACAGTTATTTTGTGAGACAGGGGTCCAGTGACTCTCAAGCTGGTCCTAGTGGCATTAAAGACAGAGAAGGGAAGTAACCCCAGAGAGGGCTTTACCTGAAGTCCTCATGGAGGGGGATTCTCCTTCCAAACACTAATCCCAACTCCCTCTCTCCTCCTCCCTATCTTTCAGATGCCATCACCAATCTTCAATAAAGGTAAGTAAAAATGTTATTTTATATGTATTACTATACATAATTAAAAACTATAGTATTTGTTGTATGTAAAACTGGAATTAATCTCTATAAAATGTATTTTTGTGTGAATATTTTTGGGTTTCTGTAATGTATTAATTGTATTTCCATTATTTCTTATGGGAAATATTGCTTCGAATTTCAGACTTTTTGAAATTAGAACTAGCTCCTGGAACGGATTAAGTTCGATTTTTGAGGTTCCACTGTACAAGCATATATATACACACCCCTCTGGGTATTCTTCTATTTTTTTTCTAGTTCTTGTTCTTGTTTATTTCCTCTTATCTCCATGGGGAAGTGGAACAGAATTCTTCCTCCGTAAGCCATACGTATTGTAAGAGGCGACTAAAATGCCGGGAGCAAGGGGCTAGTAACCCCTTCTCCCGTATAAATTACTAAATTTAAAAGAGAAACTTTTGTTTTTCTTTTTGGGCCACCTTGCCTTGGTGGGATATGGCTGGTGTGTTGAAAGAAAGAAGAAGTGTGAGTTTGTTGGTCATCATCCAAGCATATATCTTTAGCAGTTCATTGTTTACAGTGTTCTCAAGCACAGCTGGGTCTGAATGGGAGTAGACATATGTAGTGTCATCGGCAAATAGAACTGGTGTAAGGAGTTGGGATGCAGATATATATTGTTGGCTCCTGAATACCTGGATAACTTGCTAGTGTGATGCAGGTTACAGCTTTATCTAACATGGAACTCTAAGAGCAACCAGTGGTGAGTTCTGGGTATCTTGTGTGACTTTAGGTATCAGTTATGAATAATAGTTGAAAACTGCTTACAATGTATGTAATACATACCTGGACAATTATACCTATCTCTGATTATATCTGATTGAATTCCATTCCACTGGCATTGTATGATTCCCAAGGGTTTAGCACTTTGCCATGACTGCAATAATAATATGAAGCTACCTTGAGTCTACAATAATGTTAGATAGTAAAAAATGACAACTGCAGTTAAGTTCCTCATTTGTACACTTTCCCCAGCACTGGACTATCCTGAGTAAATTGCAGACATGAGAGATAATGGCTTAATAGTCCACAAGGAGTGACACCACTTATTCAGGTGTCACATGCTGCCAAGGTGCAAGTAAAATTACTTGAGTATGGAAGGTGCACTACAAGAGTCCCATTGAGCTATGTTCAGTTAACTATATTTTAATGTGATTTGCACACAGTATTGCAGCTCACATTCACATCTTATGATGTGAGACAAAGCTGAGCATGACAAACTTGAGAAGGTACCTCGAATCCTCACTTATTAAATTAACCAACACCATCAAATAAAATAATAGGATGTTTTCTAGTCCAGTCCCATAATTCATAGGGCATTAAAACAGTAAACTCATGGGCCAATAGGTTTAATACAGTGCATCTTTTGTGCTCAAGTAGTTTTGTTTACCAGGTGACGTCACTCCCTGTGGACTATTTAAGCCATTCTGTCTCGTGTCTGCTATGTACTTTAAAAATTCCAGTGTTGGGTGAAATTTTGTACAAATAAGGAACTTAACTGTTGTGTCTTTTTTTACCAACTGTCAGAAGCTTGCCATTATCTCCATTAGTGTTAGTAGTGTTGATAAAGGCAGATTTTCAACAACTGTCATTTTCTTCAGTAAGTTTACCATCAGACAGCTTCACAGGATAGCTGTTGGTGTCTCAGTTTATAGCATTGTTTGTATCATGTGTTCTGCATCAGTATTGGTGTACTCTTTTTTTTTCTGCATTATAGTAGTTTTTCTATGTGTAATATCACACCTCCATTCCTTTTATACTTTCCTTGTCACTAGTTCTGTCACTTTTGCTCTCCTTCATTTAATCCTGCGCCCTCCTCTTATGCTTCTTTATATCCACATGTCATCCTACACTAATGCACTGTTATATTCTTACTTCCATTCCATTTCCTAATTTCTCATGTTTTTTTACTTTTCCTAGTGTATGTGAGGCAGTAGGTAAAATGAAAGGGGGTAAGGCAGCTGGGATTGATGGGATAAAGACAGAAATGTTAAAAGCAGGTGGGGATATAGTTTTGGAGTGGTTGGTGCTATTATTTAATAAATGTATGGAAGAGGGTAAAGTACCTAGGGATTGGCAGAGAGCATGCATAGTTCCTTTGTATAAAGGCAAAAGGGACAAAAGAGAGTGCAAAAATTATAGGGGGATAAGTCTGTTGAGTATACCTGGTAAAGTGTATGGTAGAGTTATTGAAAGAATTAAGAGTAAGATGGAGAATAGGATAGCAGATGAACAAGGAGGCTTTAGGAAAGGTAGGGGGTGTGTGGGCCAGGTGTTTACAGTGAAACATATAAGTGAACAATATTTAGATAAGGCTAAAGAGGTTTTTGTGGCATTTATGGATTTGGAAAAGGCGTATGACAGGTGGATAGGGGGGCAAAGTGGCAGATGTTGCAGGTGTATGGTATAGGAGGTAGGTTACTGAAAGCAGTGAAGAGTTTTTATGAGGATAGTGAGGCTCAAGTTAGAGTATGTAGGAAAGAGGGAAATTATTTCCCAGTAAAAGTAGGCCTTAGACAAGGATGTGTGATGTCACTGTGGTTGTTTAATATATTTATAGATGGGGTTGTAAGAGAAGTAAATGCGAGGGTCTTGGCAAGAGGCGTGGAGTAAAACGATAAAGAATCACACATAAAGTGGGAGTTGTCACAGTTGCTCTTTGCTGATGACACTGCTCTTGGGAGATTCTGAAGAGAAGTTGCAGAGGTTGGTGGATGAATTTGGTAGGGTATGTAAAAGAAGAAAATTAAAAGTGAATACAGGAAAGAGTAAAGATTAGGTGATGAAAGATTGGATATCAGATTGGAGGGAGAGAGTATGGAGGAGGTGAATGTATTCAGATATTTGGGAGTGGACGTGTCAGCGAATGGGTCCATGAAAGATGAGGTGAATCATAGAATTGATGAGGGGAAAAGGGTGAGCGGTGCACTTAGGAGTCTGTGGAGACAAAGAACTTTGTCCTTGGAGGCAAAGAGGGGAATGTATGAGAGTATAGTTTTACCAACGCTCTTATATGGGTGTGAAGCATGGGGGTGATGAATGTTGCAGCGAGGAGAAGGCTGGAGGCAGTGGAGATGTCATGTCTGAGGGCAATGTGTGGTGTGAATATAATGCAAAGAATTCGTAGTTTGGAAGTTAGGAGGAGGTGCGGGATTGCCAAAACTGTTGTCCAGAGGGCTGAGGAAGGGTTGTTGAGGTGGTTCGGACATGTAGAGAGAATGGAGCGAAACAGAATGACTTCAAGAGTGTATCAGTCTGTAGTGGAAGGAAGGTGGGTATTACAAAAACATCAATTGGGACTTTCACATTAGTAAACCATACCCCCGGCCGGGATTGAACCCGCGGTCATAGAGTCTCAAAACTCCAGCCCGTCGCGTTAGCCACTAGACCAGCTAGCCACAATAAGATTCATCCAACTAGGTATATTTCTACACCATAGGAAAGTTAGCACAGGCACCTATGTGACCACAAATGCAAGTTTTTACAGACGAATCTCCAGCTAGCGTGGCCGTGACGAACTCTAGCTCAAGTCCCTTCACTGCCGTCAACATGACTCAAGAAATCGTAATGACACGATTGCAAATAAACCATACCCCCGGCCGGGATTGAACCCGCGGTCATAGAGTCTCAAAACTCCAGCCCGTCGCGTTAGCCACTAGACCAGCTAGCCACAATAAGATTCATCCAACTAGGTATATTTCTACACCATAGGAAAGTTAGCACAGGCACCTCTGTGACCACAAATGCAAGTTTTTACAGACGATTCGTCTGTAAAAACTTGCATTTGTGGTCACAGAGGTGCCTGTGCTAACTTTCCTATGGTGTAGAAATATACCTAGTTGGATGAATCTTATTGTGGCTAGCTGGTCTAGTGGCTAACGCGACGGGCTGGAGTTTTGAGACTCTATGACCGCGGGTTCAATCCCGGCCGGGGGTATGGTTTATTTGCAATCGTGTCATTACGATTTCTTGAGTCATGTTGACGGCAGTGAAGGGACTTGAGCTAGAGTTCGTCACGGCCACGCTAGCTGGAGATTCGTCTGTAAAAACTTGCATTTGTGGTCACAGAGGTGCCTGTGCTAACTTTCCTATGGTGTAGAAATATACCTAGTTGGATGAATCTTATTGTGGCTAGCTGGTCTAGTGGCTAACGCGACGGGCTGGAGTTTTGAGACTCTATGACCGCGGGTTCAATCCCGCCCAGGGGTATGGTTTATTTGCAATCGTGTCATTACGATTTCTTGAGTCATGTTTCACATTAGTGTTAGTAATATACGAGTTCGGGATACATAATACACATTAAAATAAATTACTCTTTAATATTATATAAAAATCAATCTTTGGTCTAGAGGTATTTGAACTAATAAACATCTGATAATATATACATGTTACAATAATAAATTATAATTAGCATCTAACTAAAATAATAAATAATAATTCGTGACCCTACACAGGGTACAACTCTCTTGACACTACTGTGTCACTATATATATCTATGCTAAAATAATAAATTAAGTAACATTTAAAATAATAAATTACAATCAACTGCGTTTCTCACGACACTTATCCGAGTTGTGACGCTCTTTCTCCACCGTGTCACTTGACACCCTTTTCTCCGTGTAATACACACTTTCGCAACCATGTCACATTTGACACCCTTGTCACTGCGTCACACTACCCGCATAGCGTCTTTGTCGAGGCCAGTCACATGACACTATTCAATGTACACTACAACCAGGCCATCTTCAGTGTCACACGATACCCTTTTCTTCTCAGTGTTCCACTACGGTCCTGTAGCATATCTCAGTGTTCCACTCCATCATACTTGCTTAAGTGTCACACTACGGTCCTAGCCCAGTTCAGTGTAACACTCCAACCTTTTCTTCATGTAATGTCCCACTAAACAGCATCCGATGACTCCAGCCCACAGTTGACCAGCGTAGGCGGTGAGTCTGCAGACATCACCGGTAGTCCTGTAAATACTCTCTAAGGCCGGTAGAAGTACACCATAAGATGGTCTGGTGAGTACTATCTACCGCCTTCAAGACCAGTTGACACACCGCAAGGTGGTCCGATGCAGCACACACTATGTTGCAAGCTCACTGAATGCGGCCGTCAAATAACTGAGGCCAACAGACTCAGTGAGCTGCGGTGAGCGCTTCTTCTAAAATCAGTAGAAGCCAGTAGAATACTCTACTGCCAGTAGATGTGTACCATTAGGTGTTCAGGTACCTACTGCTTCTAAGGTCAGTAGATGTGTACCATTAGGTGTTCAGGTACCTACTGCTTCTAAGGTCAGTAGATGTGTACCATTAGGTGTTCAGGTACCTACTGCTTAGATGCGTACCATGAGGTGTTCAGGTACTTAATGCTTAGATGTGTACCGTGAGGTGTTCAGGTACTTAATGCTCTAAGGCCGGCTCAGCAGTCCCCACAATGGGTTTGATGACGTACCCAGTGGTACTGCCGGCCTGCAGGTTAACCATTTAACCACTAGTTTGGTAGGGGGCCGCAACAGTGGGGTAGGGGTCAGCCTAGGAAAGGTTGGTGGGAGGGAGTAAAGGAGGCTTTGTATGCGAGGGGCTTGGACTTCCAGCGGGCATGCGTGGGCATGTTTGATAGGAGTGAATGGAGACAAATGGTTTTTAATACTTGACATGCTGTTGGATTGTGAGCAAAGTAACATTTATGAAGGGATTCAGGGAAACCGGCAGGCCGGACTTGAGTCCTGGAGATGGGAAGTACAGTGCCTGCACTCTGAAGGAGGGGTGTTAATGTTGCAGTTTAAAAACTGTAGTGTAAAGCACCCTTCTGGCAAGACAGTGATGGAGTGAATGATGGTGAAAGTTTTTCTTTTTTGGGCCACCCTGCCTTGGTGGGAATCGACCAGCGTGCTAATAAAAAAAAATAAAAAATAATTTATATCAACTTCTACTTTCCCCCTTTTTCCTTCCTTTTACTTCTCTACTGTTTTTTCTTGAATTACATTCCTTCTTTATTGCTTCCTTTCCTTCAAGTGGGTGCCATAATGTTAATGAAGGCTCTTGGTTGTAAGAAATTAGACCTACCCTTCCCATTTTTGGATCAAATCCTGGGACCTCCTAATTCTAAGGCAATGTATGACTTATGAGCTTAAAACCTAATAAATATGATACAAATCTACTGGTGTTTTCTTTTCCTAACATCTCCTTGGCCCCTAGGTCCTCCCCAACACCTAGCAGTACCTACTTTGTCCCTACCATAACCTCATGTTCATCATTATATTGTGTGTTAATTTTATCCTTGTTTTTAATGTAGATGTTGTTTATATTTTTTTGTATGGCTGCAAGCTCTGACTGACCTATTTGGTCAAAGTGCTCCATGATTATCACATCTAATACTACCAGTCTCTCTATGAACCTCTCCAAGCCTTACCTTGGCACCTGGCACCTTAAGAGTGAGACTCTTGGTCCAGGAGAAGGTGTTGGATCGTCTGGCATCGTTGTTTACCTTGAGGGTGAAGCCATCCTTCTTGCGACATGTCTCGGCCAGAGTGTATTTACAAGCTCCCTGCAAGTGAATGACCATATTACTCTTAAAAGAATTTCATGGCAGAAGAGGTATTAGCAAATGATCTCATGTTCTGAACAAGTAAACCTTCAAGTAGGGGTGCCTTGATGCTAATGATCTTGATCCAAGGAACTGGAGCTACCCTTCCCTTCCTTGAACCACACTTGATTACATTTCATTCTTGAAAAGCTGTGTGACTCCCATATGGGCAATGATAATGCAAGTACTGTACTACTACTACTACTACTACAGTACTACTACTACTACAGTACTACTACTACTACAGTACTACTACTACTACAGTACTACTACTACTACAGAACTACTACTACTACTACAGTACTACTACTACTACAGTACTACTACTACTACAGTACTACTACTACTACAGTACTACAACTACTACAGTACTACTACTACTACAGTACTACAACTACTACAGTACTACTACTACTACAGTACTACTACTACTACAGTACTACTACTACTACAGTACTACTACTACAGTACTACTACTACTACAGTACTACTACTACTACAGTACTACTACTACTACAGTACTACTACTACTACTACAGTACTACTACTACTACAGTACTACTACTACAGTACTACTACTACAGTACTACTACTACTACAGTACTACTACTACAGTACTACTACTACAGTACTACTACTACAGTACTACAGTACTACTACAGTACTACAGTACTACTACAGTACTACAGTACTACTACAGTACTACTACTACTACTAGAGTACTACTACTACTACAGTACTACTACTACTACTACAGTACTACTACTGTACTACTACTACTACAGTACTACTACTACTACAGTACTACTACTACTACAGAACTACTACTACTACAGTACTACTACTACTACAGTACTACTACTACTACAGTACTACTACTACTACAGAACTACTACTACTACAGTACTACTACTACTACAGTACTACTACTACTACAGTACTACTACTACTACAGTACTACAACTACTACAGTACTACTACTACTACAGTACTACTATACTACAGTACTATACTACTACAGTACTACATACTACTACAGTATACTACTACTACAGTACTACTACTACTACAGAACTACTACTACTACAGTACTACTACTACTACAGTACTACTACTACTACAGTAACTACAACTACTACAGTACTACTACTCTACAGTCTACTACACTACTACTACTACTACAGTACTACTACTTACAGTACTACTACTACACTCAGTACTACTACTACTACAGTACTACTACTACTACAGTACTACTACTACTACTACAGTACTACTACTACTACAGTACTACTACTACAGTACTACTACTACAGTACTACTACTACTACAGTACTACAGTACTACTACAGTACTACTACAGTACTACAGTACTACTACAGTACTACTACTACTACTACAGTACTACTACTACTACAGTACTACTACTACTACTACAGTACTACTACTGTACTACTACTACTACAGTACTACTACTACTACAGTACTACTACTACAGTACCACTACTACTACAGTACTACTACTACTACAGTACTACTACTACAGTACTACTACTACTACAGTACTACTACTACTACAGTACTACTACTACTACAGTACTACTACTACTACAGTACTACTACTACTACAGTACTACTACTACTACTACTACTACAGTACTACTACTACCGTACTACTACTACAGTACTACTACTACAGTACTACTACTACTACAGTACTACTACAGTACTACAGTACTACTACTACTACTACAGTACTACAGTACTACTACAGTACTACTACTACAGTACTACTACTACTACAGTACTAATACTACTACAGTACTACTACTACTACAGTACTACTACTACTGCAGTACTACTACTACAGTACTACTACAGTACTACTACTACAGTACTACTACTACTACAGTACTACTACTACTACAGTACTACTAATACTACAGTACTACTACTACTACTACAGTACTACTACTACTACTACAGTACTACTACAGTACAGTACTACTACTACAGTACTACTACTACTACTACAGTACTACTACAGTACTACTACTACTACAGTACTACAGTACTACTACTACTACTACTAATAATAATAATAATAATAAAATTCAGTTCTTGTATACCTGAAAATTGAAGAGATATCCATCAAAGGTGCGATAGTGTGGGTCACCAAAGACGACACACACACCAGGAGCATCCTCACACCGAGGGCAGCACTCATGCTCAGACTCCACACGCTGTCAAACAAACATCTTATGAATCACTCTTTCCACAGAAAAATTGTCTGAATTAATAGCAGTCACATGACTTAGTGTATGCAACTTATAAATTTTTACTTCAACTGCTGGTGAACTGCTCTTGATCCAAGGAATTGGAGCTACCATCTCCTTCCTCTGATTAAACCCCCATCCACTCTATTCCCCAAGTGCTGTATGACCCACATAGGTTTAGCTCTTCCCTTTGAAGTTTAGCACTTAAGTTATGATAATAATCTTCCCTCTGAAAAATAATGTTCAGTGGAACCTCAGTTTCATGATTAATCCGTTCTAAAAAGTCTGACGAAAACTGAATCGTATGAAAACTGAAGCAATATTTCCCATGAGAAATAATGTAAATCCAATTAATCCGTTCCAGACACCCAAAAATATTAACAAGAAATATATTTTATAGAGAATAGCTATAATTTTACATACAGAAAACAATGAGAAATAAATATAAATGACTAATGAAATAGATAAATGAACATTTAGCATCACTTTTACCTTTATTGAAGATTCTTGTTGGCGTATGGAAGACGGCGAGGAGGGGAGAGGGAGGAGGAGAGGTTATTATTTGGAAGGGGAATCCCCTTCCATAAGGACTTCGGGTATCAAGGCCCTATCCGGGCTTACTCCCCTCCTTTGTCTTTTACTGGCACTAGGACCAGCTTGAGTCACTGTACCTCTGTCGCACAAAAAATCTGTCCAGAGGCCTGTTTCTGGCGTCTCTTTAAGATTTACCTAATATGGGGCAAGGCATTGTCACTGAACATGCTGCAGACACTGCTTGCAATAGCTTTGTCAAGGAGATATTTCTCCACAAAACTTTCCTACTCTCTCCAATAGTGGCATGCTTGAGTCAGAAGCCAGACATAGGTATGGTAGGATTGTGGACAGTGGAGTCAGAGTGCACATGCTGTGGATTCCATCTCACATTGGTCTTCAGATGCATGATAGAACTGATAAATTGGCTAAGCTGTATGCTTTCAAAGAGGGAGTAGATTACAACCTTGGGTTGTCAGTTAGCAGTTTGAGAACAATAATACGAAAAGAACTTCAAATGAACTTTATTGACTTAAGACTTAGGGAGATTGACACAAGTCAGTCCATCTATCATCAAGTTTGAAATGACCTGCTGGTCCATGGGCTGGATGAGAGGAGTGGTATTAGGGGGCAAGAACTTCACTGTGAAGTTCTTGCCCCCTAATACCACTGTGAAACTAAACCCCTACAACAATTGGCCTTCCAAGTCTGCAGGATGAGCAGGAGCATTGTCCATTACCAGGAACCACTTGAGTGGCAATTGATTTTCCAGGAGGTATTTCTTCACACTCTGGCCAAACACTTCATTGACCCACTCAATGAAAATTTGCCTCGTGACCCACACAATTTACTCCTGATGACATTGTTTTTCCTGAACACTCGGGGATTTTCAGAGTGATACACCAGTAAAGGCTTCACTTTGAAATCCCCACTATCGTTGCCACAGAACAAAAGAGTTAGCCCCTTCATAGGCTTGTATCCTGGCAATGCCTTTTCCTCCTGCATGATGTAGGTTCTCTTTGGCATTTTCTTCCATAAGAGGCCTGTTTCGTCACAACTGAAGACTAGTTGGGGGAGGAATCCTTCAGCCTCTATGTACTCCTTAAATTCATTAATGAATTCTTCAACCCCACGTTTGTCTGAACTTGCAGCCTCGCCATGTCTTACCACACTGTGTATGCCAGTTCACTTCTTGATTACTGTCAAACCAGCCTCTGCTGGCCTTAAATTCACTAACAGCAGCACTCGTTCCAGGCATTTTCTTTGTGAGATCTGCATGCAACTGCCTTGCCTTTTCGCAAATTATCACCTCCAAAACACTATCTCCCACTAACTGTTTTTCGTCGATCCACACCAGCAACAACTTCTCAACATCTTCGATTGTTTGCAATCTCTGTTACGTTAGCACAGTTACCCCTTTTGCAACATCAGCTTCCTTGATTTCTTGTTTCTTCGTCAGGATGGAACTGATTGTTGATGCGGACTCCCCGTACACCCTGGCAAGATCGGCCATGCGTATGCCACTTTCAAACTTTGCTACGAGTTCTTTCTTGAATTCGATCATGTTTCTCACCTTCTTTATCAAAGGGCTGGCACTCAGAACTTTCTTTGGCCCCATGGTGGCTTATTTAGCAGTCACACTCAATAAACAAGCACAGAAAGCAACAGATTACTATGAAATGTTTTGGATGAATGTGCAGGATGGTGCTAACTCAACAAGAAACAAAAACAGACTGAGTCACGAACGCATGGGATGCTCTGAGTGGCCGAGTCGTGCAGACATGTTTGGTACAGACCATTTTCAACTCTATGAAAACTGAGTGGATGTACGAAAACTGGGACAAAATTTCGATCAAAAAAAGTTGTCGAAAACTGGGGCATACGAAAACTGAGGTTCCACTGTATTAAGCTGTATGACCCTCACCCTTCAAGGGTGGTGCCATGATACAAGTGAGGGGGCTCTTGATCTAAGGAACTGGACTTATCCTCCTCTTGGATTGAATCTGAATGTCTCTCAATTCCCAGGGACTAGTGTTTAGTGTCTGTTCCTGATTAAAATACATAAATTTAATAACAGCCACCTCTGCTATGAATTATTATAAACATGGAGGAGCGTTAAACCCATAGGATTGTACAGCACATGTCGGGGGGATGGAAGGCATTCAGGCTCAATTCAGGGAACCGGAGCACAGATCCAATTCCCTAGATCAAGAGCCCCTCACCAGCATCAAGGAACCTCCCTTGAGGTGCCTCTGCCATGAAGCTCCTTGATATAGTACAAAATTATATAAATGTGTTTGAAAAAGTACATCGAAAATTGAATAACATCTTATTAAATTTTGAATGTGCTTTCTCAACTGAGTTTGCAAAAATTGCATTATGTATTATACCTTTATTAGAGGCTTTAATGGAATAAGCAACAAATGTAATAAGAATAATGAATCAAACTTAACTTGGCATCCTAACATGAGGATGAACTCTTGTAAAATGAGAACTCAAAAACTTCAACAAAAATTATTTATTTGTAAATTTTTGTGGGTTTAGTGCTTAGTTGTGATTATAATATGTAATTAAATTTCAATCCCAAATTACACATGAAAGTTTGACCAGAGTTTCTTCATTCAAGGAATTGGATCTATCCCTTTTCTTAGATTGAACCTAATTTGCTTCCATTTCCCTGGACGCTGTGCAACCCCTACGAGTTTAGCTCTTCCCTTCTGATTAAAATAAACAATTGAGGCCTGGGATCCTTACCCTTTGTCCCGGTGGGCAGGGCTTGTTGAAGTACTCGCAAGGCAGTGTGTGGCACGACACAGCACCGTTAGTACATGTACAAGAAGTACACTGGTCTCTCTTCCACTCTTCACCATCATTGTGGATCATGCCATGCATGTGGCATGCACTCTCCAGCTGTCCTGCTGCGCTGCAGCTGGGGCAACACTCATTCTCCTGTGTAATCTGGTGCTCCTGAGAGCAGTTGAGGATAGGACAGGTGGCTCGCTGGCAGGTGATGTAGCCTTCATGACAGGTGCAGGTGGTACAGGGGTCAAGAGTCCGTTCCATACCTGTCGTATACAGGTGCCCGTTCAGGAAACATCGACCTCCTGGTGGGGAGATCAGTTCTCGTGAACCTGTAAAAATAAAACAAATCAAATGTAAGTAATAAAGGTTTTCCTCCAAGCAATGAACCCTCGAATGCAGAGCTTCACTGGTTCATGTGTGAGAGTCATGGGGTTCCTTACTGATTTAAATGTCACCAAAAGGTTATGGTTTATACCAATAAACATCATGATGAAGCAGTCTTAAAAGTTTTTCCAGTCTCAAGGATCCACTCTGCTTTAAAGTGCAGCTGGGAAATATGTTGCAATACTGATCCCCCTCAAGGAATTCTAATTCTAATTCCCTCAAGGAAGATTCCATGACAGTGAGGGCTCTGGATCCAAGTCAGCACTGAATGACTCTAGTGGGTTTAGTGCTTCTTTTCGATAGTAATAACCTTGATCCAAGGAATTGGACCTGATCCTCGCTTCCTTGGATCCAACTTAATTGCTTCGCATTCCCCCCCCCCCCAATTGCTATATGCTCCCTACAGGTTTAACACTTGTCCCTACCTATAATAATAATCTAGGTTTAAATAATGATTATTTTGTAATCAAGACTAAGTGCTAAACCCGCAAGGGATATACAGCTCTTGATTCAAGGAACTGCAGCTCTTTCCCTTTCTGAGGTGGAACCTGGTTGTCTCCTATTACCCAGACACTATATAACCCCCAACCCCTCATGGGAAGTTCCTTGATCCAAGGAATTGGAGCTACCCCTCTTATTCCTTGGATCAAGCCTAATTATTTATTCCTCAGGCACTGTATGACCTGTACAGTTTTCCCACAAATATAATTCACAACTGTACATACAAAAGAATACAAGCATTTACTTACAACATGATAGAAAAGACATCAGCAGGAATGAGGTCCTTTACTGGTACAATGTTTCACCTACAAAGGGCTGAAACGTTGCACTAATAAGAGATGTAACAACATATTAAGCGAAATACTGGATGCTGCCAGCAGGCCACATTCAGCACTGGTGTCACAGTGACTATCAGCAAGGTTATGCATGATTGTCAGAGGACCTCCGTATTATACACTGAACTCAAGCACGAAGGGTTTGCAGCTTTTCCCGAAGAGGATGTGATCGAGTCAACATCGCGATACACCTGAAAGCTTGCCTTTTCGTCTACAGGAGCACAGATACACTTTACACGGCGAGGGTCCGGGTTCGATTCCCGGCGAAGAGGTGGAAACATCGGACGTGTTTCCTTACACCGGTTGTCTGTTCACCCATCAGTAAAATGGGTACCTGGGTGTTAGTTGACTGGTGTGGGTCGCATCCTGGGACAAAACTGACCTAATTTCCCAGAAATGCTCTGCATAACAATCGGTTTTCTATATAATAGTATGTCATTGATGTCAGCTATGGTCTGTGTACCTTGTACATGTATTTGTAGTAAAGATTAAATTTTATTATTATTATTATTATTATTATTATTATTATTATTATTATTATTATTATTATTATTATTATTATTATTATTATTATTATTATTATTATTATGAATTATGAGAATGACAAGTGTCCTGTGACTCGGTTGGCAACGCTCTCGCCTCACACACCGAGTGTCCGTGGTTCAGTCCCCATCATGCATGACTCTGTCATAGTTGATGATCTTCTATCTGATCACTTCCCAAGACTAACAACTGTCAATCTTGATCACATCTCCAGCAATCAAGGAGCTAAATACAGAAGGAGGAAACTTATTCTCAAACCAGAACACAGAGACAACTTTATTAACCACTTGGATGAATGGTATAAGAATTACGAGCCCATTGGCACACAAAAATTTAATGATGATTTAATTACCACTATTGAGAGTGTTCTCACAGATCAAGTGGGCAGGAATAGGAAACAAAGACCCTCCACTATAAATAACAATAAAAACCAATGTAAATACTAAAAATGATCCACAGCTGCGCAATCTAACACATGCAGCTAGGGGGATTGGTAAAGCTACCGTGAATGTAAACCCCCAAAGACCTCCAAACGTTCCAAGCTGCACTAAAAAATTTGAAAGGGAATAAAAGGAAGAACTTAAGCAACAGGAATGGAACAGTTTTTTTAGTGGATTAAATAGGTCCACCCCTTTGAGTTTGGCTTGGAAAGGTATAAATAAAATAACCAGGAAAAAGACTGGCAATGTTGCTCATCCCTTTCCTCTTGAAAAAGCAAATGACCTCATAAATGACTGGTCCAAAACACCAGGCATGAAAGTTTCCCCATCTCATATTAGAAAAAAATTAGAGAGTACTTCTGAAGAAATGTTGGAAACTGATTAATTTTTTGACCCAAAAATATTGATGAGAGTGATTGCCTCTTTACCGAGTATGAATTAGATAATGCATTAACCAAAGGTCGATCAACTGCTCCTGGTATAACCTATGATATTCTCAGAACCCTAAGGCACGTGCCTGATAACCCTTTGTTGGCACTGTATAATCTCAGTTACATTGAGGGCGTTCTTCCTACTTCCGGACCAATAGTCTCATTGTGCCTATCTCTAAGCCCCAACAGCCTGATACATTTAGGCCGATCTCCTTAACTAGTTGTCTTTGTAAAACTTTTGAAAGAATGATGCTTAACAGACTGTACTACAGAATCAGAGATCAACTTTTTCCCCCTACCTCTATGGGTTCATGAAAGGTAAAAGTGTGCAAAAACTGTATTTCCACCTTTCTCACTGCACACAAACCCCTACTAGTTTTACCACTTTTTTTGATCTAAAATCTGCATTTGATATTGCGAACCCGAACCGTTATACTACATGAATTAGCCAAAATGAATATTGGTGGTAACTTTTCTCTGCTGGATAATAGGATACCTGTCAAATAGAGTATCCTCTGCCTTTACCAAGGCTTTAGAAGTGATTCTAAAGAAATGTCTTTAGGTAAAAACCCCAGGGAAGAGTTCTTAGTCCCATGCTATTTAATATTCGATTAATGCTCTCCTAAAGCTCTACCTGCCTCACCTAAACATATAGCTATAAGCTATGCTGATGATATCATGATCCATACAACAGGGCATAAGAAATGAATACCATTCTTAATGAAGTTCAAGCAATTTGTAATCGACTAGGCCTCAAAAATATCTTCCTCTAAAACTAAGATATTAACAAGCAAACGACATCCCCCACCCATCTATTTGCAGGTGAAATCATTAGCTACGTTAAAACTTACAGATATCTTGGTGTAGATGTACCCTTTAACAAATCCACTATACCCCAACTAAACAAGAAATGTAAAGCTAGGCTAAAAGCTCTCAAAGCTGTTGCTGGGTACAATCCCCAAATATGTGCAAATGTGAGAATCGTGAGAATGATGTACATAGCCTATGTTAGGTCCTTAATTGATTATGCTGCTCCCATGTTGATATTAGCTAGAGAAAGTTTTCTCCGACCCTTGGAGTTAATGCAAAATGAAGCCTCAGGGTTATTCTTGGCTGTCCCAGATCTACAAAAGTTTTTAACATGAGGAAGGAGCTTTGGGATTTCTAGTATCAGTGATAGGATTGTTGAAATTAACACGTACTCGGTATTAGAATGTTGAGAAACGAACCAACACTGTCACAGTGAATCTTAAACCCAAATGTCTAGAGGTAAATACACACAGATCTAAATGGATTTTGAAAACGTGCAACTGCATTAAGTTTTATAACCTGCATGAACTGTATCACTGTAGGCAACAAGAGCATTTCACCCCTCCATGGAAAGATGTGTTCAATTTTAAAATCACATACCTACAAGTCCCTCCCAAGAAAGCTCATTGCTAGTAATCCCTTCCTTAAATCTCTTTTAGAGCAACTGCCTCAAGAAGAAATTTCTCACCTAGCTGGTAGTAACAAGTTAAACACAAGTTATATACACTGATGGATCTAAACATGAGTCTTCTGGCAGGGCTTCCTGCTCTTGTTTCCACCTCCCTAGTTAAGAACGATAATAAATTTGTTGAGTTAGGCATAAGAATTTAAAAACTGGGCGTCTACACTGCAAACTGAATTGTTGCAATCCATGGCGCTAAAGCTAAAAACCCATGACACTGAGCTTGACTCTATCACATTACTGATTCTAGTCATCACTGAAGGCTCTTGACTCATTTTAATGACTCCAACAACATGCTCATTGGGGAAGCCAGGTATAGATACAAAAATTAGGGAAAAGGAATTATGTACAAATTGCTTTTGGTTCCCATCACACATTGGATTACTCCTTTATGATAAAGTTGATATGTTAGCCAAGAAGAGTATCGAGAAGGAGAATGCAGAATTATAACTTGGTATAACGTGTCTAGCATTAGGAATAATATTAGGGGAGAAGTAAATAATGAAAATGATGTTATAGGAATGCAGTTAGAAGCCGAGTAGATCTATAACCCACTATGATAACATGAACGTAGATAAGTATGTTATGGAGCAACTTGCAATGTGAACAGACTGACTGATGTTTTAGTGGGCCAGGCTTAGGCTTGGTTACAAGTCTTCTGGCAGTTTGGGAGACACACAGATGATGATCAAACTAAATGTAAAAATTTTGTGATCAGGCATATAGTCACTCTCTTGAACACTATGTGCTTAATTGTCCACTTATTGAGGAATACAGAGACAGACAGTATAATAACCTATGTGACATGTCAAGATATCTTATTAATGAAAATAAGATACCAGATATACTAAGCAAATTTCCTAAATTTGCTTGTAACAGATAAGTGAACTATAGATATGTAGATATAAATCCATATGTATTCCTGTTAACCCTTTGGGGCCTAGTTCCTAGGCCTTTTGTGTATCCATATGCTCTCGCGCTACCGTCCACAGGATGGATATGACCTGCACAATAAACTAGCCACTTCGGTGGCAAAATCTAATCTAAAAAAATCTAAATCACGGGTGGAAACAGGCATGTTTCCTTACATCTGTTGGCCTTGTTCACCTAGCAATAAGTAGGTATCTAGGTATTAGTAGACTGTTGTGGGTCGCATCCTGGGGGGCATTACTGAATGACCCCAGTGGAAACAAGACAGCCAATCCTCGATAACGCAGTGAATTTCTTGGGTTATCCTTGGTGGCTAACCCAATCCCCGGGTTAAAAATCTCAACAAATCTTCTCTTATAATTGCAA
Organism: Cherax quadricarinatus; assembly: GCF_026875155.1. NCBI lineage: Eukaryota > Metazoa > Arthropoda > Malacostraca > Decapoda > Parastacidae > Cherax > Cherax quadricarinatus. The sequence goes on along the minus strand of NC_069449.1, from coordinate 34,790,106 downwards.
TTCCCACTCGTACCTCAATGTGTGGTACAATTCCCACTCGTACCTCAATGTGTGGTACAATTCCCACTCGTACCTCAATGTGTGGTACAATTCCCACTCGTACCTCAATGTGTGGTACAATTCCCACTCGTACCTCAATGTGTGGTACAATTCCCACTCGTACCTCAATGTGTGGTACAATTCCCACTTGTACCTCAATGTGTGGTACAATTCCCACTCGTACCTCAATGTGTGGTTACAATTCCCACTTGTACCTCAATGTGTGGTACAATTCCCACTCGTACCTCAATGTGTGGTACAATTCCCACTCGTACCTCAATGTGTGGTACAATTCCCACTTCTACCTCAATGTGTGGTACAATTCCCACTCGTACCTCAATGTGTGGTACAATTCCCACTCGTACCTCAATGTGTGGTACAATTCCAAGCTACATTTCCAGGATAACAGTAAGTTTAAGCGAAGATGCATTCAGTCGTCTATGAAAAGATTTACAAACACTGTTCATAGATCACTACCACTAACTGCTAAGTTATCAAAACTCTGAAGCACAGTTCGTAGAGTGAGGATATGCATCTGTAATCTTTCGACTTCCGCACAATAAACCCATTAAACTAAACTAACATTATACAAAACACTGGGATGCAGTATAAAATCAAGGTCTTAGGGGTGTGGGCTGATGTACTCACTTTGGCTGGTCTTAGGAGTGTGGGCTGATGTACTCACCTAGGTAGGTCTTAGGAGTGTGGACTGATGTACTCACCTAGGCAGGTCTTGCAGCAGCTGTCAGCCAGGAGAACCTGTTTGGCGGCAGGGCAGGACAGTACAGGACAAGCCTTCTTCTCACAAGATAGTTTACCAGCAGTACACACGCACCTCACACATGGGTCCACGTGAGAGGCAACCACCTCACCCTCACTCACTCTCCTTCCCTCCAACCAGCAGCCTGGAATAAGCAAATTATTACTGCCTCCACAGGGTTCCTGGATACTGAGGCTGGATTGAAGGTTAGGGCTGATAAGGAGGTTTTGGTCAAATTTGTTTATCGTGTTTGTAAGCTGGTCAGTTTATCTGTTAAGCCTCACACACACACACACACACACACACACACACACACACACACACACACACACACACACACACACACAGTAGGGACAGCGAGCAGGCTAGTCACGCCGTCGGTGCTCCGGGGATTTAAGTGTTTTTGAGGGCTACAAGTGTTCTGCAAGGGTTGCTAAGTGTGTCAGGGTAGTCAACAATCCTAGAAGTGTTTTTTTTTTAATTGCCTGAGCCACACAAGTGTGGGGAGAGCCACAATTTTGAAAGTGATCTGGAAAATAAAAGCGTTGTGGCGCAGGCTAGTGTGAAGGCGGCGTTGCCAAGTGTCACCCAAGATTTTAATAAAGTGAAACAATAGTGTGACCAGTGAAAGATACAGTGAATGGGTACATTTTCCGGGGGGCAGGGCTTTTTTAAGTACTCGCAAGGCAGTGGTGGCACACACAGCACCGTTTAGACATGTACAAGAAGTACACTGGGTCCTCTTCCCCCTTTTCACCATCATTGGGATCATGCCATCAGGGTGGCAGCACCTCCACTTCCCTGCGCGCAGGGGGGGCAACACTCTTCTCCTTGAATCGGGTGCTCCGAGACAGTGGGGTGGACAGGGGGCTCGCTGGCGGGTATTTAGCCTTCATGACAGGTGCAGGGACAGGGCCAAGAGTCCGTTCCTACCTGTCGTATACGGTGCCCGTTCGGGGAAACTCGACCTCCGGGTGGGGAGATAGTTCCGTGAACCTGAAAAAAAAAAAACAAAAAAAATGTAAGAAAAAAGGGTTTTTTCCCCAAGCAAGAACCCTCGAATGCAGACTTCACTGTTCATGTGTGAAGTCATGGGTTCCTTATAAATTTAAATGTCAAAAAAAGGGTTAGGGTTTATACCAAAAAACATCATGATGAAGCATTTTTAAAAAATTTTTTTTCCAGTCTAAAGGATCCACCGCTTTAAAGTGCAGGGGGAAATATGTTGCAATACGATCCCCCTAAAGGGAATTCTAATTCAATTTTCCCCAAAGGAAATTTCCATGACAGTGAGGCCCGGGATCCAAGTCAGCACTGAATGACTCTAGTGGGTTTAGTGCTTTTTTTCGATAGTAATAACCTTTTACCCCAAGGAATTGGACCGATCCTCGCTTTTTGGGATCCAACTTAATTGCTTCGCATTCCCCCCCCCCCCAAATTGCATATCCCCACAGTTTAACATTTTGCCCACCTATAATAAAATCTAGGTTTTAAAAATTTTATTTTGAAAATCAAGACAAGTCTAAACCCGAAAGGGGGTATCACTTTTATTCAAAACTGCAGTCTTTTCCCTTTCGAGGGGAACCGGTTGTCTCCTATTACCCAGACCATAAAACCCCCCAAACCCCTCAGGAAGTTTTTTTTCCCAAGGGAAATTTGGAGCAAACCCCCTTATTCCTTGATAAAGCCTAATTTTATTCCTCGGGGCACGAGACCTTACAGTTTTCCCACAAAATAATTCACAACTGTACATACAAAAGAATACAAGCATTTTTTAAACATGATAGAAAAGACATCAGCAAATGAGGCCTTACTGGTACAATTTCACCAAAAGGGGGCTAAAACGTTTGCACTAATAAAGTGTAACAACATATTAAGCGAAATACGGGATCCCTGCCAGCAGGCCCATTCACACGGGTGCCCACAGTGACTATCAAAAGGGTTTTATGCAGTTTGCAGAGGACCTCCGATAAACCGAACTCAACACAAGGGGTTTGCAGTTTTTTTCCCGAAGGGGTGTGACGAGTAAACCAGGATACACCGAAAGTTTGCCTTTCGTCTACAGAGCACAGATACACTTTACACGGGCGAGGTCCGGGTTCGATTCCCGGCGAAGAGGGGGAAAACATCGGAGGGTTTCCTTACACCGGTTGTCTTTCACCCATCAGTAAAATGGGACCGGGGTGTTATTTTTGACGGGGGGGTCGCACCGGGGCAAAACTGCCTAATTTCCCAGAAATGCTCTGCAAAAAAAATCGGTTTTTCTATATAATATATTCTTTGATTCACTAGGGTCTGTGTACCTTGTACATGTATTTGTAGTAAAGATTATTATTATTTTATTATTATATTATTATTATAATTTTATTATTATTTTATTATTATTTTATTATTATTATTTTTATATTTTATTAATGATTATGAAATGACAAGTGTCCGTGACTCGTTGGCAACCCCTCCCCTCCACACCGATGCCTGGTTCTCCCCATCAGCATGACTCTGCATAGTTAGATTTCTATCTGACACTTCCCAAGACTAAAAACGTCAACTTGATCAATCTCCAGCAATCAAGGAGCTAAATACAAAAGGGGAGGAAATTTTATTCTAAAACCAAAACACAGAGACAACTTTATTAACCCTTGGATGAAGGAAAAGAATTACAGCCCATTGGCACACAAAAATTTAAATGATGATTTAATTACCACATTAGAGTGTTCTCACAGATAAAATGGGCAGAATAGGAAACAAAAAAACCCCCACAAAAAAAACAATAAAAACCAAGTAAATACTATAATGATCCACAGCTGCGCAATCAAACCCAACTGCAGCTAGGAGGTTTGGTAAAGCATACCGTGAATGTAGAACCCCAGACCTGCCAGAACGTTCCAAGCGCACAAACAAATGAAAGGGAATAAAAAGGAAGAACTTAAGCAACGGGAAGGGGAAACATTTTGTTAGTGTTTAAAATGGGCCCCCCTTTGATTTGGCTTGGAAAGGTTAAAAAAAAAAACCAGGAAAAAGACGGCAATGTTGTCATTTCCCTTTCCTCTTAAAAAAGCAAATACCCATAAATGACGGGTCCAAAACATCCGGGCATGAAAGCCTTCCATCTCATATTAAAAAAATTAAAGTTTTCGAAAAAAAATGTTGAAACGATTAATTTTATGAGCCAAAAATTGATGAGAGTGTTGCCTTTTCCCGGTATGAATTTTAAATAATGCTTTAAACCCCAAAAGTCGTAAACTGTTTCCTGGAGGGGAGGTATAACCTAGATATTCTCAAATCAAGGCACGTGCCTGATAACCCTTTGTTTGGCACGTAAATCTCTTACATTAGGCTTTTTCCCTACTTCCGGGACCAAAGTCTCATGTGCCTATCTCTAACCCCCAACAGCCTGATAAAATTTAGGCCGTCTCCTTAACTTTTGCTTTGTAAAACTTTGAAAGAATGATTTTAACAGACTGACTAAGAATCAGAGATCAATTTCCCCCCCACCTCTAGGGGTTTTCATGAAAGGAAAAATGTGCAAACTGTATTTCCACCTTTCCACGCACCACCCTACTATTTTTAAAACCCTTTTTTTATCTAAAATCGCATTTGATATTGCAACAAACCGTTTACAAATAAATTTACCCAAAAGAAAATTGGGGGTAACTTACTCGCGGAAAAGATACCTTTCAAATAGGTATCCTCTGTCCTTTACCAAGGCTTCAAATGATTCAAAGAAATTCTTTGGGTACACCGCAGGAAGATTCTTATCCCATGCATTTAAATTCTGTTTAAATGCTCTCCAATCTCTACCCCTCCCCTAAACATATAGCATAAGTTTGCGATGATATCTTATCCATACAAGGGGGCAAAAGAAGATGAATCCCATTCTTAATGAAGTTCAAGCAATTTTAACACAGGCCCATAATATCTTCCTCTAAAACTAAGATTTTAACAAGCAAACGACATCCCCCACCCATCATTTGCAGGGTAAAAAACTTTAGCACGTTAAAATTTACGAAATCTTGGGGTAGATGTCCCTTTAACAAATCCACTATACCACAACTAAACAAGAAATGTAAAGTTTAAGGCAAAATGCTCTCAAAGCGTTCTGGCTACAATCCCAACTATGGGAAAATTGGAGAACGTAGAAGATGTAATAGCCATTTAGGTCCTTAATTGATTATGCGCTCCCATGTTGATTTTGCTAAAAAAGTTCCTCCGACCCTTTGGATTAATGCAAAAAAAGCTCTCAGGATTTTTCTTGCTGCCCCAGATCAAAAAATTCTTAAATGGGGAAGGGAGCTTGGGTTTTTCTAGATCAGGATGGTTGTTGAAATTAACACTGTACCGGTATTAAATGTTGAGAAACGAACCCAACACGTCACAGTAAAATCTTACCAAAGTGTCTGGGGTAAATACACACAGATCTAAATGGTTTGTAAAACTTGCAACTGCATTAAGTTTTTATAACCTGATGAACTGAAATACTTAGGCAACAAGAGCTTTCCCCCCTCCTTGGAAAGTGTTCATTTAAATACACATACCTACAACCCCCCCAAAAGCCTTGCAGTAATCCCTTCCTAAACTCTTGTTGGGCAATGCTCAAGAAGAAATTTCTCACCAGTGGAGAAAACAATTTTATCAAAGTATATACACTGATGGATCTAAACAGGATTTTCGGCGGGGCTGCATCTGCCTTGTTCCCCCTTTTCCCCTATTTAAAACGATAAAAATTTTTTTGATTTAGGCATAAAAAATTAACAACGGGCGTCTACACTGCAAACTGAATTGTTTGCAATCCTAATGGCGCTAAAGCAACCTATACACTGACTTGACTCATCCTTTTACGATTCATGTCATCACTGAAGGCTCTTGCCAAATAAGGGACCCAAACAACGCTCATTGGGGAACCGGGATAGATCCCAAAAAATTAGGGACAAAGGAATTAATGTACAATTGCTAGGACCCATCACACTTGGGGATTACCTTCAGTAAATTTTGATATTTTACCAAGAAGAGTATCAGAAGAAATGCAGAAAATAATTTTGGGTAAACTGTGTCTAGAAATGGGAAAAATATTGGGAGAGAAGTAAATAAAAAAAGTTTGTTATAGGAATGCAGTTAGAAGCCGAGTAATCTAAACCCACTAGAAACAGAACGAAGATAAGTATGTTTAAGGAGAAACCTTGAAAAGTGAACAGACGACTATTTGTTGCCGGGCCCCTTGGGCTTTTTACAGTACTTCTGCAGTTTGGGAGACACACAATATATCAAACAAAATTTAAATTATTGATCGGGCAATAGCACCTCTGAACACTATGTGTTTAAATTGTCCACTTATTGGGGAAACAGAGACAACAGTAAATAACCTATGGACATGTCAAATATCTTTTTAATAAAAATAAATACCAAAATAAAAAGAAAAATTTCCTAAATTGCTTGAACAGATAAGTGAACTATAGATATGTAGTTAAACCATATTTTATCCTGTTAACCCTTTGGGGCCTAGTTCCTGGGCCCTTTTTTGGATCCATATCTCCGCCAAAACCGTCCACGGGGAGGGTTTGACCTCAAAATAAACTAGCCACTTCGGGGAAAAATCTAATCTAAAAAAATCTAAATCAGGGGTGGAAACAGCATTTTTTCCACATCTTTTGCCTTGTTCACCTAGCAATAAAGGTATCAGGTTTTTAAGAATGTTTGGGCGCATCCGGGGGGATTACTGAATGCCCCCGTGGAAACAAACACCAAAACCTCGATAACGCGTAAATTTCTTGGTTACCCTTTGGTGGCAAACCCCAACCCCGGGGGTTTAAAAATCTCAACAAACTTCTCTTATAATTGAAATCCCACTCGTACCTTAAATGGGGTAAATTTTCCCACTCGTACCTAAATGGGGGTACAATTCCCACTCGACCTCAATTGTGGTAAATTCCCCCTCGACCTCAATGTGGGGACTTTCCCCCCACTCGTACCTCAATGTTGTAAAATTTCCCACTCGTACCTCAATGTGTGGTAAATTCCCTTGTACCCAATGTGTGGTACAAATTCCCACTCGTACCTCAATGTGGGGTAAAATTTCCCCCACTTGTCCCCTCAATGTTGAAAATTTCCCCAACCGTCCCTCAATGTGTGGTACAATTCCCACTCGTACCTCATGTGTGGTACAATTCCCACTTCACCTCAATGTGGGTAAATTCCCACCACCTCAATTTGGAAAAATTCCCACCGTACCCCCAATGTGTGGTACAATTCCAAGCTACATTTCCGGGATAAAAATTTTTTAAGCGAAGATCATTCAGTCGTCTATGAAAAGTTTTACAAACACTGTTCTAGATCACTACCACTAACCTAAGTATCAAAACTCGAAGCACATTCGAGAGTGGGGGAAGCATCTTAATTTTTCGACTTCCCACAATAAACCCATAAACTAAACAACATTAACAAAACACTGGGATCAGTTAAATAAAGGGTCTTAGGGGGGGGCTGAGTACTCATTTTGGCGGGGTCTTGGGAGTGGGGCTGAGTACTCACCTAGGTGGTTTTTAGGAGTTGGACTGATGTACTCACCTACGGGTTTTTCAGCAGCTGTCAGCCGGAGAACCTTTTTTGGGGGCAGGGGCGGGACAGTACGGGAAAAGCCTTCTTCTCAAAAGAAGTTTCCACAACAAACCCCGCACCTCACACATGGTCCCGGAGGGGCAACCCCTCACCCTCACTCACCCCCTTTTCCCTCCAACCACAGGCCTGGAAAAGCAAATTATTACTGCTCCAGGGGGATCCGGATACGAGGCTGGTTAAAGGGTTAGGGCGATAAGGATTTTTTGGTCAAATTTGTTTCGTGTTTGTAAGCTGGTCATTTACTTTAAGCCTCCCCCAACACCAAACACACACCCCACACACCACACACACACAAAACCCACAACACACACAGTAGGGACAGCGAGCAGGCTATACGCCCTGTGCCCGGGGGTTTTAAGATTTTTGGGGGCTACAAGGTTCGCAAGGGTTGCTAATGGTCGGGGTAGTCAACAATCCAGAAGTGTTTTTTTTTAATTGCCTGAGCCACAAAATGTGGGGAAGCCACAATTTGAAAGTGACTGGAAAAAAAAAGTTGTGGCGCGGCTAGTGTAAAGGCGGCGTTGCCAATGCACCCAAGTTTTTAATAAAGGAAAAAAATAGGTGACCATAAAAGAAATAAGTGAATAGGGTACATTTTAACAGAAGAAATTGAGGTGGATCTACCGGGAGTACTCAGCTGGATCTATCCAGACGTCAATCGACCTGGACAATCTACACGCACACTGCAAAAACAATACTTACCCCCATGAGGGGGTTTTTTGGGTGGGGGGTCCAGTTTCCAATTTAAAAACCGCCAACGAATGGAAGGGCCTAACTCTCATAGCACGATAAAGAATAGGCACTAAAGTTTTAAATAAGGTTAAAGCAAATGGTAACCAAAAACAAGGCGTTTAAAGTCACTTAAGCAGTGAATAGGCAACACTGAAAGGGAGTCAGGTCACAGGGGGTTGGGGACAAAAGGGACAACTGAAAATTTCTACATTACACTCCAAGCAAACCCACCACTTTTAACACAAAAAAACCCCACACATAATCGACACAAAAATTACACACAACACACACACACACAACACACCACACACACCCACAACACACACACACACACACATACACACATACACACCCACATACACCCCCCCCCCCCACACAAAAACACAAAAACACACACCCCCCAACACACACACACACACACACACCCACACACACACAACACACACCACACACACACACACACACACACAACACCCCACACACACACACAACCACATACACACCCACTACCCCCCCCCCCCCCCCACACACACACACATACACACACCCACACACCACACACACACACACACCCACACACACACCACACCAACACACACACACACACACACAACAACAAAACACACACACACACACACGCACACACACACACGTAATGCGGTAAATCCCGGGAGTTGGTCGGGGTCACAAAATGGGGCACCAAAGCCACAACTTCCTTAAACCACAAGCCACCACCTTTTCAGTACAAATAAACCCACACATAATTCCACACACAATTACACACAAAATTACACACTCACACACACACACCACCACACACACAAAACACAACACACACATACCAGACAACACACACCCCCCCCTCACCACCGACATCTCACACCCCCGATCCATCACCCCCTCGATCACCCCCCCTCCCCCGTTCACCCCAAAACCCCTCCCCACCCCCCCCCACTCAGCTCCCAAAAGCCACATCCCTCCACACTTTCCCCCCCCCCCCCCCACCTCGACACCACACTACTAACCTAACAAAAAGAACTACATAGGTTTCCCACTCTGGGGCAATCGGGATAAAACAAAAAGGGGTTGCCAGAGAGCAACAAAAAAAACCCAAAGGGAAGGGGGAGGAAAATGCAAAGAAGTTTGGGGCAGCAGACTCAAAAAAAGGGGCATAATGGGAAAAGAAACTAAAAACTTAAAAGAGAATGGAAGAAGGATAAAAAGGAAAGCGGGAATGGAGGTATGTCAAAACAGCAGAAGCGGGGAACAGATTTTAGAAGGGGAACAAAAAATCTAAAACAGCTAAAAAACTAAAGAACATTTTTGGGGGATTGAAAACAGAACCTACCTCAGCCAAAAATAAGGGACTTAGGAAAGAAGGGGCACAACGCAGGGGAGATGCCTACAGGGGAAAAGAGCAAAAAAAAGAGCAAGCTTTATGGGGGGGCCCAACAGAAAACAACAGACCCAAGAAAGCCGAGAAGGGAAATGACAGGCCACTGAGCCCAAGTAATTTACCGTGAAACTGATAAAGGAAAGCTGCAGTGGGGGAAAACCCAAAATTAAATGGGGGGATACAGGGGGAAAAAGCATGGGAAAATGAAAGGGTGGGGTCAGTCTTTGGTAGGGGGCCCAGGAAGTCGAAGGGGAAAATTGAACAAGAAAACAAGGGAAAAAAAACAATGAAAGCATCATAAAAGCAATAGGAGAAACATTTACCCACTGGAAAATTTTGGGGGAATAGGGGGTTTGTAAAAAAAAAAACCCCGGGCCAGTGAGAGGACCTTCAAGGCAAAAGCACTGGGACCAGATACGCGGGAAAAGCACATTAAGGGACATACGGCATACGGAGGGTAATCCGACCCGACAGAACACGGGAAAAGGAAGAAACGAGAGAGATGGTACAAAGGCGAAAGGAGGAAAAAAGGGGGGATGGAGAAGACAGACAGGAGATCCCAGACCCAGGAAGAAGATCAAATCAGCCTCCCTCACAACTTTCTATAAAGCCCCCAAACCAGGTAAACCCCCAGTGAACCAAACCTCTAAATAAAAAACACCCATGCCACACCAATGCCCCCACCCACTACATTAAAAATTTTCACCCCCACACAACAACCCAAGTTCCTTTACCAGGCCCCTCCCCACTTCCCCAACCCCAAATATTTTCCCAACACAGTCTTAAAAAGAAGTTGAAGGTGTGGTAAACAAATGCAGATGGAATAACAAAAAAGTAGGGGAGTGGCACGAAAGAATCAAAAGAACATCCCCAGACATAATAGCCCAAAGAAACAAAACTCCCCAAATAATAAAAATTAAATTTTTCCACCGGGATATCAAATTTTCAGGAAAGACAGAGGGGGGAAGGGGGAGGAGGATTGCACGCTCAAAAAAAACCAGGGGGGTTTGAAAAATGGAAGGAAGGATGCATGGGCAAAAGGGGGCCCCACTTATGGGAAAAATCCGTCTAGGGACATAAGGTGATAATTGCGTAAGTACAACCCACCACAGAACTGCAGAGGCCAAAGAAAAACGATGAGAGCAACAGAGCAAGATCAACACACAACCAGGGGGCCGGGAGACACACGGGGGGAGCAAAGTTACAGTTAGGGGTTTTCAATCACAAGGAGATTGACTGGAAAACCTGGAGCCCCAGGGGGTCCCAAAACATGGAGAGCCAAGATGATGGATGGGGGACGGAGAACCCGCATCACAGTTAGAGACACTCCCAGAAGAGAGGAGAGGATGAACCCAGAAAGGGTTGGACCTTTATTCACCACGATATTCGGACACGGGGGGTATCATTATAAAAACCCCTGGAGCTATGATCATGTGGTTCTGTGTTTTTCGACTACAATTTGAGCCCCAAAGTGGAAGAGAGCGGGAATGGGCTGGGAAAACCAAACTAAAAAAGGGGGAACTACCAGGCAGAGGAATTTCCTTCAAGACATTCTGGGAGGGGGAACGACGGGAAAACCAACAAAAAATATGGACAGAAAACAACAAAATGAAAGGGGAGGCAGAGGAGAGTTTTGTTCCCCAAAGGGGAAACAAAAAAAGGGGAAAAGAACAAACGAGCCCTTTGGTTCACCCAAAGGTTGGGGGAGGCAAAAACAGGTGTAAAAGAGAATGGAAAAGGGACAGAAGACAGAGAACCAGGAAAAAAAAGAAATCAGCCGAAGAGCCCGAAAGAAATGCACAATAAGAAGGGGCTCAGAACAATATGAAAATGAAAAAGCATCAAAAGTAAAAACTGACCCAAGCTGTTGACAGCCAATCAGGAGGAAAACAACAGTCAAGGGCCAGTAATCAGACTGAAAAGGGGGATGGGAATTCACAAGAAACGACCGAGAGGTTTGTCAGGAGCTCAACACAAATTTTAAAAAGGTATTACATGGAAACCAGTAGGGGCCCAAGAATCAAACAGGGGGGGCACACCAGCAAAGGGTGGAGAGGGACTATAACCAAGGGGAGGTGAAAAGCTGCAGTAACTTTGCACCTCAACGTGGGACCGACAACACTCCCATGGGGGGGGGGGCCTTAAAGAGGGGCAAGATATTTTGTAGCCATTAAAAAAGACTTTTAAAAAACATCATTTTAAACGGGCAACTCCCTGAGGTATGGAAAATGGCAAATGTAGTCCCCAATTTTTTAAAAGGGAGACAGACATGAGGCCTAAACACAGACCTGTTCTCTAACGTGTATAGTATCAAGGTCATGGAGAAGATCATCAGGGGGAGAGTGGGGGCACCTGGAAAGAAACAATGTAAATTGACAACCAGCACGGTTTCGGAAGGAAAAACCTGTGCACAAAAACCACTAGATTTTAGACAGGTGACAGAATAAGACAAGAGAGAGAGGGGGGGACGGGCTGCGATTTTTTGGACTGCAAAAAGGCTTTTTGCACGTTCCCACAAGAGGTTACTGCAAAAACAGAGCCCCGGGACACATAACAGGAAAGGCACGCAATGGGTCAGAGAATACTGACAGGGAGGAAAAAACGGCATGGACGCGACGAGGGGGTCAAAGGGGCGCCTGGGACAAGCGGGGTTCCCCCGGGGTTCCTAGACCTGTCTTTCTTGGGAACGTGAACGACAAACGAAGGGATAGACTCAGAATTCCTTGTTTCAGACGATTGAATTAATGAAAGAATCGAATCGGACGGGACGGCAGGCTACAAAAAGATCTGGCAGGGACAAGCGGTCCAGCAACTGGCTCCGAATTTAACCCTGCCAAAAACAAAATCAGAAGTGGGGAAGGGCAAAGAAGACCGGGAGACCAAAAAGTTTTAGATGGCCAAAACTGCAAACCTCACAAAGGAAAAAGACGGGGGGGAGTAAAACACCGAGCAAACTCCGAGGCGCACTCAATCAGATAACGCGCAGCATACGGGCGCCTGGCAAACCTAACGGGTGGTTTTCCGATACCCAGTAAGGACGTTTAAGATCTGTAAAACCATCTACGTCAGCCCATACTGGAGTATGCACACCGTTTGGAAACCACCCTATCAAGCACGTCCAAAAATTTGAGAAAGTGCAAAGGTTTTCAAAAGACATCCCAAGCTACGGGGGTTGTCCCATGAAGAAAGGTTGAGAAATCGGCCTGACACACTGGAGGGCCGGAGGGCGGGGAGACAGATAACGACCAATAAAATACTGCCGGAATAGACAGGTGGACAAAGAAGATTTCCAAGATGGACACAGACCAAGGGTCCCCAATTTGGAAAATTTAAGACTCAATAATCAAAGGATGTTAGGGAAATATTTTTTCATCATAATAGTCAGGCCAGGAATACCAGAAAGTGATGTGGTGGGGGCAGGAAAACCCTACATAGTTTTAAGGCGAGGTATATAACTCATGGGGCAGGGGGAGAGAGGACCAGAGCAAATCAGCAAGAGGCGGGGCCAGGAGCTGTGACCGACCCCTCAACCAAAAAATAGGTGATACACACCCACACACACACACACACACACACACACACACACACAAGGCGGGCCAGGCTGATTCCCAACCTCTGCAACCAATTAAGGTGATACCACAACACAAACACACACACAAGCCACACAAACCCCCCACACCGCACACACACACACACACACACACCACACATAACCACACACAAACACACACACAACAACCCCCACAAACCAACACAACCACACACACAACACACCCCCAAACCTAACCTAACAAACACATTTAGCTAAAACCCCCACCACACACATTTTTTACGATAACGAAGCAGTAAAACACCCAACAGGTAAAAGCAAAAAGGGATCTCAAAAGGGAGGATTAAAAAGGGAAAAGGAAAGAGATGGCGGTAGAAAAAAGGGAAAAATGGGAGAAGGGTCAAGAACAAAAGGGAAAAACAATGGGGAAAAGGTAAAGACTTTGCAATAAAATGTAGAGCAAAAATCTCAGAGACAAAAATGGGAATCACGGGGTGAGTACTGGGGCAAAAGATTACAGAGATTGGAGGAAAAATGGATGTGCGAACAGGATCTAAAGAAGGTCTGAAAGGAGCCAAAATGACTGAAAGGGAACACAGCAGGGAGAGGGGGCGAAGGAGGGATGGAACAACATCTTTTTTCAGCAGTAAATCGCCATAAGGTGCTAGAATATTAGGGGGAAAGGCAAAAAAGGGATGCTAAATCAGATCCAGAGAACCCGAGGGAAAAGAAAAAGGGAAGAGGAGGGGAAGGTCAAAAATTATCATGGGGGTTTAGGAGGCGAAGGGCAACCAAAGATGAAAAAAGCATTGGGAGAAAACAAAATTAAGAACATCATTGCAATAACAGGAGAGAGGGGGCATACCTCAGTAAGAATTTTTTCACAGACTTGGGGAGTATTCGAGGAAAAAAAATCACCAATCAGATTGACTTCGAGACAGAGTGGTGTGGAACAGGTACAAAAAACAGAAACCCCGTTAAAGACTCTCCAGATATCAAAAAGTTTCCTCAACGAGACAGAACATAAAGGAAAGGGAACAACAAAGTGGAAACAAGACAGAACCATGGAAGGGGAAAAAGAGACAGGAAAAGGGAACGACAGACAGGAAAACTCGCCTTTGGGGGAAAAACAAACACAAATGCTTTTCAGAAAACCCCTCACCCCGCACCCCATATCAACCAAACACGTAAACAGAAAGAAACCTCATCCATAGCCACCACCCCCCTAAGCACTAATTCCACAATCACACAGCCCCCATAATATTGGCCCGCCTCCCCCCCTCCCCCCCTGCACCCTTTCCCCTTCCATCTCCCAAAAAAACAGTAAGGAAAAGGAAAACTAAAGGGAGAACACCAAGCAAGAAAAACAAAATGAGAGAAGAGTGGGAAGAAAGCACATTGATGCTCACCTGACATAGCACTACAGAGACAAAACTTACAGGGATGAAGCAAGCAAATTTTTTTCCAAAGGATATCAGATTATGAGAAAAAGAGAGAACAAGGGGGGGGGAGGAGTACATTCACATAAAAAACCCCGGGGGGGAATGGAAAGAAGGGAAACAGACGACTTCATTTTAGGAAAACTTCAGACTGGTGGTCCAAAGGTGATGATGCAGTGATGTAAACCCACCACTTAACACAGGAGAACAAAGAAGAGTAAAAAGTGCACAAAGGGCAATGGTTTAACACTAGCTAAGTGGCCAAAAGGGCCATATGGGGAGGGCAAAATTTCTTAAATGGGGATTTTTTAATCAAAAGAATTTACGGAAAACCTAAGGGCCACAGGGGGCCAGAAACAGGAGGGCTAAGATGTTGGAGACGTATTGGAAAATTTATCATCAACATTTGGGAACAACCAAGACAGAGGGGGATGTTGCAGCAAGGGTGGGGTCCTATTTCCCCTTATAGTTTAGACATAGGGATATCACCCACGAAAGACCCCTTGGCGCAGTGACAGTGTCCGAGTTTGAATAACTGTTGATTAACAGGAGAATGCAGGGAGCAAAAAGAAAAAAAGAGAAAACCAAACTTCAAAAAAGGGGTACCCAAGGAAAAAAGAATTTCCTGCATGAAGTGCATGGGGAAAAAAAAACTAGATGAAGACAGTAAAAAGAAAAGAGGAAATAGTAACCACTAAGTGCAGGGGGGCAGAGGAAAGGTTCATACCAAAAGGGGAACAAAAAATGAAGACCAAGTAAGCCCATGGTTAATTGGGGTGAAAGAGGGGCCCAAAACCCAAGGTGCGAAGCAGGAAAAGGTAAGAAGGGAAAACTCAAAAAAACAAGGAGCTGACAGAAGAAAAAAAAACGAATATGCAGGGATAAGGGGAAAAGACCCAGAGGCAATACGAAACGCATAGCAAAACAAAAGCCAAAAAGGACCAAAGTTTTTATACATCCATTAGAGAAAAACAACAGCCCAAAGGCCAGTAAAATTTCAGACTGAGGAAAAAAGGAGGGAACTGACGAAGACTGAAAAACCCAAAAAGATTGAAGAACAAACAAAAAAATTTTAAAAATATTCCAAAAAGAGTCAGGACTTCCGCAAAAGGGAGGTAGGGTGCACCAGCAGCGCTGGACACGTACACATAACCGGTAAGGGAAGACACAATACACATAACCAAGGGAAGGGGAAGAAAATGCTAGACGAACCATCTCAAAGGCGGGGGGCCCAGAAAACATCCCCCAGGATACTGGGGGAGGGGCAGAGGAAATGTGTGTGCCATTACACAACTTCAGTAAAACATCGAAACGGGCAGTTGCCTAGGGGTGGAAGACGCACATTAATTCCAAAATTTTAAGAAAGGGGACAGACGGGATCATTAAAAAAAGACCATGTCACTGCTTGATAGTATTAAAATTATGGAAAAAATTTTAGGAAAAAGTATGGAACACATTGAAAGATTGGGTTCTAATGACAGTTCCGGGGGGCAACGCCCCCGCGGGCCCGGCTGAGACCACCTCCGGTGGATCGAGCCTACAACCAGGGGTTTCGCTGGGGCACGCAAACCAACATCAGCCCAGCCCGGCGATCCGGAACGACTTTAGGTGCTTGTCCATGCCGCTTGAAGACTGCCCGGGGTCTGTTGGGAACCCCCTTTTGTGGCTGGGAGGGAGTTGAAACTGGGCCCCTGACACTTATGTAGGCTCTTAAAGTGCAGTGACAAACCCCGCTTTTCTTGGGGGGTGGGCATCGTCTCCAAGCTTTTGCTTTCGTATGGGTATTTTTTGGTCAAGTTTGGGACATCCCTCAGATTTCCAGGTGTATAAACAGTACCTCCCTCCGCGTTCCAGGAAAACAGGTTTAGGAAAATGTGCACAAATTTACTTGATTTTTTGATAAGGGAACAGAATAAGACAGGGGAAAGAGGGGTGGGTAGATTGCATCTTTTTTAGTTTCAAGAAGGTTTGACACGACCACACAAGAACGTGCAAAAATTAGGGGCAGGCAGGAATAAAGGGGGAAGTACGCATGGATAAGGAATACCTGATGGGAAGGGAAAAAACGGTGTGGTAAAGTGCTGAAGTTGGGGGTGGGCGAAAAGGCGAGTGGGGCCCAAAGGGTTTATCCCAGCCCGGTGCTGTTTTTGTAAACGGAATGAAGGGGGAAGGAATAGATTAAAGGCACTGTTTGCTGATGATTGAAAAAAAGAGGAAAATTTGGGGAAGGGGTAATTTTAACAAAAAAGGGATGGCAATCAAGTTGGTCCGAAAAGGTCCGGGGTTTTAACCCCCTAATGTAAGGCTGAAGATTGGGGGAAAGGGCACAGAAGACCGCAGACGGAGTACAGGGGTTGGAAACCCCAAAAGCTCAAACGCTTAAAGAAAGGGTCTTGGGTAAGCATTATAAAGAACTGCCCCTTGGGCACCATCAATCAAATAACTGCTGCGCATATGGGAGATTTGGGAAACCCCGAATTGGCGTTTTAGACCAAAAACAACACCAAAAAAAACAAAAAACAAAAGAGGCCCAAAAAAAACCCCCCCAAAACCCGCAAGAAATTTGGGGAAAGGAAAAAATTTGAAAATATTAGTCCCCGGAATTTAGGGGTATGCTAAGAGGAGAGGTTAAAATCAACCATGAATAGGACAGGGGGATAGGGGAGGTAAAACAAAAAATACAATTTGGGGAAAGGAAGAAATTTTTCAGAATTTGGGAAAAGAAACAGGGCAAAAGGGGAAAAGAAACCCGGGCCCAAGGGATGAAAATATTTTTTTTGTTTAGAATTGTCAGGAACGGGGAAAAATCTGGAGAGGAAAGTGGAACAAGTTCCCTAAATGGCTTTAAGAAGAGGGATGACAAATACATGGAGCAGGGAGAGAGTGAATTTGTATTGACCATGAAGAGGCGGGCTAGGGGCTATGACCGATCCCCCAAAACCCCAATAGGGTATAAAAAATGAGACACAACACACACCACAAACTGTTACCCTCAGTACAAACAAGGAAAAATGTAGGGAACAAAGAGTGAAACTTATGCAGAGGCCCTACGACCATCGTGGGGCCCCAAAAAAAAAAAAAAGGGTCACACAGGAACAATCGCGGGACTGCAGAAAATGAAAAAGCTAAGATAAAGAGGCCTAACAGATCACAGCAGTGCCCAGGGAAAGTTTTAAAAGAAAAAGACAACCACGACCCAGGACAGTGAAGGGTTGAAGAAAGGAAACTGAAAGGGGGCAACTAAATCGAAAAACAGGGATACAGAAGGATATGCAGTGGGAAATGAAAGGGAGAATCAGTCTTTGTTTATGGGCCCATAATTGAAGGGGAAAATTTTCAAAGCAAGAAGACAGGGAGAAAAAAGGAAAGAAAGCACATGAAAACAATAGGGGAAGATGACATGATCCAGCTGGCAAATTTTTTTGAAAAAGGGGGGTTTTCAAAAGGAAGAAACCATCAAAGTGATTTCAAAGCAGAATCGACTCGAAACAGGATCCGGGGAAGAAAGCAAACAAGGAACATGTCGGCTACCGAGATGTATCTCAAATGCGACAAAAAAACAAGAAGAAAGGGAAAACGAAAAAGGCACAAAGATAAAGAAGAAAAAGAAAGGTGAAGATGGAGATAACAGAGAAAAACCCCAACCCCGGAGGGAAATTCAAATACACCCTCCCCACAACCCTTTCAGAACCCTCCAACCCGGGAAAAACCCCAAAGCCCCAAACATTTAAACCCCCAAAAAACATATGCCATAACCAATGCCCCACCCACCCATTACAAAATTACCTTCACAGCAACCACCCATAGTTCAACAGGCCCCCCGCTTCCCCCAAACCCCAACAACCCCCCCCACAGTTTTTGAAAAAAAGTTTTAAGGTTTTGGGTTTTAGATGCAGATGGTACAAATAAATGGAGGATGGGATGAAAGAATCAAGGAGACATCCCCAACATAATAGCACCACAGAAACGAAATTCACCAGGATAACTATGCAACTTTTCCCCCCAGATATCAAATCCCAGGGAAAGGGGAGGGAGCAGAGGGGGGAAGTTGCACTGCTCATTTTAAAAAACCGGGGGGTAGGATGGAATGGGAAAAGCAAATAAAAGTAGGAAATCCGTCTGAGGGGCCATAAGGGATAATTACAGCAATGTACACCCACCACAAGCTGCAGGAACCAAGAAAAAGTGACATAGCAACAGACAGTGGTAGACACACTACCGAGGTGTCAGAAACTCACATGGGAAAAATAAATTACTAGTTATGGGGGATTTAAACACAAAGATTAACTGGGGAAACCTAGAGCCCCAGGGTCCCAAAACAGGAGAGCCAAGATGAGGATGTGGACTGGAAATCCAGCATCAATATGTTAGAGACACAACCCAAAAGAGAGGGGAGGAAGACCAGCAAGACGGGCTTAGTATTTACCTTGAGTTGTTTTGGGCACGAGATTTTATGTACAAAGGTCCCTTGGAACTAGTGATCAGTGGGTTTTGTGCCGTGATTACATATTACTACAATGGGGAGATAGCAGGAATAGGACGAGAAAAATCAAAAACAAAAAGGGGGGACACACAAGCAGAGGAACTTTTTGCAAGACTTTTAGTGGGGGAGGAACTGTCAAAAAACCATAAAAGAAATGAGGACATTGACAACAAAAGCAAGGGGCCGGGAAAGGTTGTTCCCAAGGGAAACAAAAATAATGGGGAAAACCAAAACGACCCCGGTTCACCCAAAGGTGTAGGAAGCAAAAAACTAAGGCACTAGAAATGAAAAGTACAGAAGACAAACACCCAAAAATAAAGAGATCAGCCGAAACCAGAAATGAATTCACAGAAAGAAGGGAGGCTCAGGGCAAAACGGAAATGACATGCATCGAAAATCAAGCTGACCCAAAGCTGTTGTATGCCCCACAGGGGAAAGCAACATCAAGGACCAGGTAATCAGGCTGGGAATGGAAGGTGGGGAGATCACAAGAAACAACCAAGAAGTATGTAAGGACCAACATGAATTAAAGAAGTATTTTCAGGGAACAAGAAGGATTCCCCGGAAGCAAAAGGGGGGTACACCCAAAAAGTGCTGGATGAAATACAACGGGGGGAGGACGTGAAAAGTTTTCAGGAATTTGATACCTCAAAGGGGGGGGACAGCCAACACTTTCCGTGGGGCCTTAGAGAGGAGGCAGAGATCGTGTGTGCCACAAAAAAAAATCTTCAAAACCTCATTGAAACTGGGCAACTACGTGAGTAATGGAAGATGGGAAATTAGTCCCAATTTTAAAAAAAGGAACAGACACAGGCATTAAACAAAGACTGTGTCACTGACGTGTATAGTTGCAAATCATGAAAACACATCAGGGGGATTGGGGGAGCACCTAGAAAGACAAAAGCTTTTTAAACGACAACCCCAAAGGTTCAGGGGAAAAAAAATCGTTCCCAGACCTATGGAAATTTTTAGACAAAGTAACAGAAGTAAGACACGAGAGGGGGTGGGTAACTTCATTTTCTTGGGCCCCAAAAGGCCTTTGACGCAGTTCCTCACAAAGGTTAAAAAAAGCTAGAGGATTAGGCATGTAAAAGGAAAGGCACTGAATGGATCAAGAATATCTGAAGAGAGGCAACAGAGGGGGCCCCGTGACAGCGGGGTTCCCCAAGGGTCAGCCCCGGGCCTGTGCGTTTTTGGGATTTGTGAATGACAAATGGAAGGGACAGACCAGAAGTTCCTTAATTTTGCAGATGAGTGAAAATTTTAAAAAAGAGAAAAAATCGGTTGAGGATCAGCAGAGTACAAAGAGACCTGGGCAGGCACAAGCCGGCCGCAAAATGTCTCCTTGAATTTAACCCTGCCGAAATGCAAAATTTTAGGAAACGGAAAGGGCAAAAAAGACCGCAGACAGAGAAGTCAGGTGACCAAAAAACTGCAAACCCCACCAAAAAAAAAATCTTGAGGTTTTAAAACACAGAGCACATCTCCTGAGAGCACATCAACAATAAGCGGCAGCATACGAGCTTTTTGGGAAACCTAAGAACAGCGTTCCGATACTAGCAAGGAATGTTCAGGACTCGTACACCAAAATCCGGCCCTATTGGGGAATGCAACACCAGTTTTGGGAACCATACCTGGGCAAGCACATCAAAAATTAAAAAAGGAATTTTGAAGTGTTTTTTTTAATTGCCTGAGCCACAAAAGTGTGGGGAGACCCACAATTTTGAAGTGATTGGAAAATAAAAGCGTTGTGGCGCAGGCTAGTGTGAAGGCGGCGTTGCCAAGTGTCCCCCAAGAATTTTAATAAAGTGAAACAATAGTGTGACCATTTGAAAGAAATACAGTGAATAGGGTACTTATTAACGAGAAAAAAATTGGGGTGGATCTAGCCGGAGTACATCGAGCTGGATCACCAGGACGTCACATCGACCTGGACAATCTACACTGCTACAGCTGCAATACAAGTACTGTATCACCTATAGTGGTTTGTTTGGTGTGGGGGTCCAGGTTCCAATTTAACCGCCAAGCTGAATGTGAATGGTCTAACTCTCAAAAAGCACGATAAAGAATAGGCACTCAAGTATTAAATAAGGTTTAGCAAATGGTAATCCATTGAACAAGGCGATTAATGTCACTATAAGCAGGTGATATGGCAACACTGCAAGGGAGTCAGGTCACAGGGGGGTTGTGGACACAAGGACAACTGAAAATTCTACATTACCTCCAAGCAAAGCCACCTACTTTTCAGACCATAATAAAACCCACACATAATTCGACACCATAATTACACACACACACACACACACACACACACACACACCCACACACACACACACACACACACACACACATACACACACACCCCCAAACCCCCCCACACACACACACACTACCCCCACACACACACACACAACACCACACACACACACACCCCACACACACACACACACACACACCAACAAACACCCCACACACACACAACACACAACACACACAAACACCCCCCCCCCCCCACAAACACACATCACAACCCACACCCACAAAACACACACACACCCCCAACACCACACACACCACACACACACACACACACACACACACACACACACACACACACACCACACGCACAACACACCACTGTAAGTGCGGTAAATCCCAGGGGGGTTGGTAAAGGTCACAAGAAGGTGTGGGCAGCCAAGGGACCACTGAGACTTACCTTAAACGCACAAGCCCACCTTACCTTTCAGTACATAATAAACCCAACATAATTCCACACACAATTACAACAAATTTACACACTCACACACACAACTCACACACAACACACACACACACACCACACACATTTCAGGACAAACACACACTCACCCCTCTACCACCGACATCTCACTCTTTCCCTGATCCAATAACCTCCCTCGATCACCCTCCCCTCCCCCGTTCACCCCAAAACCCTCCCCACCCCCTCTCCCCATCAGCTCCCAAACAGCCACAGTTCCTCCACTACTTTCACCCCCCCCCCCCACACTCTGACCACACACATACTAACCTAACATACTGAAAAAACTACATAGGTTTCCCAATCTGAGGCAATCAGATAATAAACAAAATGGGTTGCCAGAGAGCAACAAGAAAAAAAACTCAAGGGACAGAGGAGGAAAATGCAAGGAAGATTGGGCAGCAGAGCTCATATAAAAAGGGATCATGAATGGGAAAAGAAACGAGAAGAACTTGCATGAGATGGAAGGAGGATTAGATATGGAAAAGCAGAATGTGGGAGGAGGTGCATGTCAAAACAGGCAGAAGCAGGATACAGAGTTTAGAAGAGGAACTGAAATCTGAAACAGCATAAAGAACTAAAGAACATTTTGATTGACATCAGAGGACTGACTACCTCAGCACAATTAAGGGGACTGTGGGAAAGAAGGGGCACAACGCATGGAGATGCTCTATCAGAGGGACTGTAGCAATGAAAGTGCTAAGCTTTATGTGGAAGGCCTAACTCAGACAACAACAGAGCCCAAGGAAAGCCGAGAAGGGAAAATGACAGGCCCACTGAGCCCAGTTACATTAGCCAGTGAAAACTGATGAAAGGAAAGCTGCAGTGGAGGAAACCAAAATTTAATGAGGGGATACACAGGGATATGCAGTGGGAGAAATGATAAGGGTGAGGTCAGGGTCTTTGTGTATGGGACTCAGGGATGTCGAAGGGGAAACATTTGAAGCAAGAAAACAAGGGGAAAAAACAAAGCAATTGAAAGCATCCATGAAAGAATAGGAGGAAGACGATAAGACCCAGCTGGAAAATTTTCGGAGAGAATAGGGGGGTTTGTAAAAAAAAGACCCGGCCAGTGAGAGTGAACCCTTCAAGGCAGAAGCGACTCGGACCAGGATACTGCAGGGAGGAAAGCACGATTAAGGGACATGACGGCATACAGGAAGGGTGTATCTCGACCGCGACAGAACACAGGGAAGAAAGGGAAGAAACTGAGAGAGTTGGTACAATGGGCCGAAAGGAGAAAGAGAAGGGGATGGAGAAGACAGACAGGTGATCCCCAGACCAGGAGAAGATCTAATACAGCCTCCCTCACAACTTTCTAGAAGAACCTCTCCAACCATGGTCTACCCCAGTGTGACAACCAAAAAACTCCAAATCAAAGAAACCCATGCCAATCCAATGCCCCCACCACTACAATACAAATTTTAACCCCCACAGCAAACAAACCCAATAGTTCTTTACCAGGTCTCCCACTTCACAACCCCCAATACTACTTCCCAGACCACAGTCTTAGAAAAAGATGTTGAAGGCTGTGGTATACAAATGCAGATGGAATAACAAACTAGTATGAGGAGTGGCTCGAAAGACTCAAAGAGACTTCCCCAGGACATAATAGCACTCACAGAAACAAAAATCCACCAGAATAATAACGATTCAATCTTTCCATCCGGTTATCAAATCTTCAGGAAAAAGGACAGAGGGGAGGAGAGGGGAGGAGGAGTTGTGCACTGCTCATTAAAAAAACGTGGGGTTTTGAGAAATGGAAGGAATGGATGGCATGGGCGAAAGGGACTACATTAGTTGGAAACAAGTTCCAGTCTGAGGAGACATTAGGTGATAATTCAGTAATGTACAACCCACCACAGAACTTGCAGGAGCCAAAGAGAAGAATACGTTGAGAGCAACAGAGCATTGATCAAACAACTAGCCGAGTTGTCCAGGAGAGCTCACATGGGGGGAGCAAAGTTACTGTTATGGGTGATTTCAATCACCAAGGAGTTTGACTGGGGAAACTGGAGCCCCATGGGGGTCCCGAAACATGGCGAGCCCAAGATCACCCCCCCCCCCCCCAACTCCGAGGTGGTACTGGAGAACCTCATGCATCAACATGTTAGAGACACTACCAGAGGTGAGAGGAGAGGTTATGAACCAGCTAAGGTTTGGACCTTGTATTCAACACGAGATAGTTAGGGACATCGAGGGCTATCATGTATGAAAGGCCCCTGGGAGCTAGTGGATTCATGTGGTTCTGTGCTTCGACTACATTATTTGTGCTCCAAGTGGAGAGAGTAGCAGGATAGCCTGGGAAAGACCAAACTCAAAAGGGGGAAAACTATCAGGAGAATGAGGAGGTATTTCTTCAACGACATTCAGTGGGAGACGGGAAACTGACAGGAAAACCAGTACAAGAAATGATGGACTATGTAGCACCAATAAATGCAAGAGGCTGGGAGGTTTTGTTCCAAGGGTAAAAAGATTTAAATGGAAGAACAGAACGAGTCTTGGTTCACCCAAAGGTTTGTGAGGGAGGCAAAAACTAGGTGTAACTAGAGAATGGAAAAAAGGTACAGAAGACAGGAATCAGGAAAAAAAGAAATCAGCCGAAGAGCCAGGAAACGAAATATGCACAGATAGAAGGGAAAGGCTCAGAGACAATATGAAAATGACATTGCTTCAAAAGTAAAGACTGACCCGAAGCTGTTGTCAAGCAATATCAGGAGGAAAAACAACTGTCAGGGACCAGGTAATCAGGACTGAGGAAGGGTGTTGGGGATTTCACAAGAAACGACCTGGAGGTATGTCAGGGCTCAACAAAAGATTTAAAGATGGTTTTTACCAGGGGAAAAATCCAGTAGGACTCCAAGAAATCAGAACAGGGGGGGCACACCAGCATGTGCTGGATGTTGGTACATATAACCAAGGAGGTGGTGAAGAAGCTGCTATGTGAACTTGCACCTCAAAAGGCGGTGGATTGGGACCAGATCAAACATCTCTCCATGGGTCCTTAAAGAGGGAGCAGAGATATTGTGTGTGCCATTAACAATGATCTTCAACAACATCATTTGAAAACTGGGCAAACTCCCTGAGGTATGGAAAATGGGACAAATGTAGTCCCAATTTTAAAAAGGGAGACAGACATGAGGCACTAAACTACGACCTGTTATCTCTAAAAGTGTATAGTATGCATGGTCATGGAGAAGATCATCAAGGAGGAGAGTGGTGGGCGCTACCTGGAAAGAAACAAAGTGTATAATTGACAACAGCACGGTTTCAGGGAAGGAAATTCCTGTGTCACAAACCTGCTAGAGTTTTATTGACAAGGTGACAGAAGTAAGACCAAGAGAGAGAGGGCGTTTGGATCGAACTCGTATTTTAAATAGGACTGCAAGATGGCTTTCGAACACAGTTCCTCACAAGAGGTTACTTGCCAAAAGCTAGAGGACCAGGCACACATAACAGGAAAGGCACTGCAATGGATCAGAGAATATCTGACAGGGAGGTAAACAACGAGTCATGGTACGCGACGAGGTGGTTCAGAGTGGGCGCCTGTGACACAGCGGGGGTTTCACAGGGGTTCAGTCTAGGACTGTGTGTTCTTGGTATTACGTTTGAACGACATAACGGAAGGGATAGACTCAGAAGTGTCCTGTTTGCAGACGATGTGAAGTTAATGAGAAGAATCGATTCGGACGAGGATCAGGCAGGACTACAAAGAGGAATCTGGACAGGCTACAAAGCATGGTCCAGCAAACTGGCTCCTAGAATTTAACCCGCCAAATGCAAGTCATGGAGATTGGGGAAGGGCAAAGAAGACCGCAGACACAAATATTAGTTTAGATGGCCAAAGACTGCCAAACCTCACTAAAAGGAAAAAGATCTGGGGAGTGAGTTTAACACGAGCATATCTCCTGAGGCGCACATCAATCAGATAAACTGTTGCTGCATACGTGAGGCCTGGCAAACCTAAGGATAGCTGCAGTTCCGATACCTCAGTAAGGATTCGTTTAAGACACTCTGTACTCCATTACGTCAGGCCCATAATGAGTATGCAGCACAGTTTGGGAATCCACACCTAGTCAAGCACGACAAGAAATTAGAGAAGAAAGTGCAAAGGTTTGCAACAAGACTAGGTCCAGATGCCTACGGGGATTGTCCCCCTATGAGAAGTTGAGGGAAAAATCGGCCTGACGACACGGAGGCCAGTGGAGGGTCAGGGGATACATGGATAACGACAATTTTTGTATAATAAATTACTGCGCGGGAATAGTCGAGGTGGACAAAGACAGGATGTTCCAGAGATGGGACACAGACACAAGAGTCACAATTGGAAGTTGCAGAAATCAGATGAATCAAAGGGTGTTAGGATGTAATTTCTTCAGGATAGAGTTAGTCAGGCCATGGAATTGCCTAGAAAGTGATGTGGTGGTGGCAAGGAAACCCTACATAGTTTAAGGCGAGGTATGATAGAGCTCATGGGCAGGGCGAGCACCGAGGACTAGTAGCAATCAGCGAAGAGGCGGGGGCCCAGGAGCTGTGACTCGACCCACGGCAACCAACAATAGGTGAGTACACACCCACTCACACACACACAAACACACACACACACACCACAGAGGCGGGGCCAGGTTGCTGAGTCTCAACCTCTGCAACCAATGTATAGAGTGACGTACACAATCACACAAACACACACCAAGCACACACACGCACACACACGCACACACACACCACACACACACACACACACACATACACACACACACACAACACACACACACACACACAAACACTCACAACCACACACACACCACACACACCCACAAAAAATACTAACAAAAAACAACATTTGCTTATAAATCCCCACCACAACATTTTTCGATAAGCTGAAGCATGTTATAACATTCCCAACAGGATTAAAAGCAAAATGGGATCTCCATAAAGGGAGGATGTAAATAGGCAAGGAACGATGGATGGCCTGGTCAGAAAAGGGGAAGAATGGGTAGAATGGCTCAAGAAAAAATGGAACAAAATGGGAGAAAAGGTTAATATGAGCCTTTGCTATAACATTGTAGAGCAAAATAATCTGCAGAGAGCATAGAGTGGAATCACGAGCTGTAGGGTAGCTGAGGCAAAGATACAGAGATTGGAGGAAAGAAATGGATGTGCTGAAGCAGGATCTAAAGATGAGGTCTGAAAGGTGCAAGATGAACTGAAATGGGAAACATCAGCCAGGCAGGGAGGGGATGAATGAAGGAAGGGGATGGATCTATCGCTGTCTTTTGCAGCAGTAATATCAGACATTATGGTGTATGCGAGATGATTTAGGGAAATGGCAAAGGAGATGATTAAATCAGATCCAGAGATACAGAGGGGAAAAGAAATGGGAAGAGGGAGTGGAGGGTCCAATAATTATTCATGGGCCTGCAGAGGATGATGGGCAGACCTATGATGAAAGAAAGCATTGGGAGAAAACAGAGATTAAGAACATCATGCAATAACAGGAGAGAGGGACATACCTCAGGTAGAGTATTTTCACAGACCTTCGGGGAGTTTTCGAAGGGGAAAAAAAATCGAACCAATCAGATTGCTCATCTTATAACGAGACAGATGTGGTGTGGAATGGTGGATAACTGGTACTACAACCAGAAAAAACCATGTTCTTAAGGACTCTCCAGATTATCAAAATGTGTTCCTCAATCGAGACAGAACATGAAAGGAAAGGGAACATGAAAGTGAAGAGCAAGACCAGAAACAGTGGAAGGAAAGAGAGACAGGACAGGCAACGACAGACAGGAAAACTCAGCCTTTGGAGGAACATCAAACCAAATGCTTACAGAAACTCTCAACCCTGGTTACCCACATATCAAACCAAACCACAGTTTAATCAGAATGTAACTATTCCATAGCAACCACACCACCCTAAGCATAATTCCACTATCACAAGCAAGCTCCCATAATATTGTTGCCCTTGCCTCCCACCCTCCCAGCCTGCTCCTTCTCTTCACATCTCCCTAAATACAGGAATGGAAAAGGAAGCTAAAGGTATGGTACACAATGCAGAGGGAATAAAACAATATGAGTGAAGAGTGGCAGAATGCATCATTGATGCAATCACTGAATAGACTAGCAGAGACAAACATTACAGGGATGATTGCAGATGCAATTTTTCCAACTGGATATCAGATTATGAGGAAAGAAAGAGAGAACAGAGAGGGGGAGGAGTAGCATTGCCTCATAAAAAACCACTGGGAGGGAATGGAAAAGAACCGGGAAAACTGACGCCTTCATTGTAAGGAACACTTCAGACTGGTGGTCCAAAGGTGGATGATAGCAGTGATGTATAACCCACCACTTAAAAGCAGGTGAACAAGAGAAGAGTATGATGTGCACAATAGAGGCAATGGTTGGATACACTAGCTGAAGTGGCCAAAAAGGGTCTTATGGGTAGGACAAAATTTCTGTTTATGGGGATTTAAAATCCATAAAGTAGATTGACTGGGGAAAACTAGAGCCACATGGGAGACCAGAAACATGGAGGGCTAGAGGTTGGAGACTGTATTGGAGAACTGTATTGCATCAACATGTTATGGATACAACCAGACGAAGAGGAGAGGATGTTGCAGCAAGGCTGGATCTCATATTCACCTTGAATAGTTCAGACTATAGGGGATATCACACGAAAGACCCCTTGGCGCTAGTGATCATGATGTTCCTGAGTTTTGAATATCTTGTTGACGTTAACTGTGGAGAATGCAGCTGCATGAGAAAAAAAGTATGAGAAACCAAACTTCAAAAAAGGGGGACTACATAGGATTGAGTAGTTTCCTTGCATGAAGTGCAGTGGGAAAGAGAACTAGAAATGGGCAAAGTCAGTAAATGAAAATAAATCGATGAATAGTAACCAACTAAGTGCAGGAGGCAGAGGAAAGGTTTCATACCATGGGCAACAGAAAAATGGTATATGACAGAGTAAGCCCCTTGCGTTTAATTGGAGGGTGTTAAAGAGTGCCAAGCAAGTGGGCAGAGAGCATGGAAAGGTTATAGATGCAAAGGATCTCAAGAAACAAGGAGCTGAGCAGAAAAGATACCAGAGAAAAGAAATTGCAGGGTTAAGGAGAGAGACCCAGAGGCCAATACGAGACCGACATGCATCATAAGCCAAATGTGAACCAATAGTTGTTATACTGTCCACAATTAGGAGGAAAAAACAAACAGTCAGGGACCAGGTAATCAGTCCTGAGGAAAAGAAGGAGGGGAATCTGACGAAGACTGACCAAAGGAAGTATGTGTTGATCTAAAACAAAAGATTTGAGAAGTATTCACAATAGAGTCAGGAATGCTTCCAGCAATACTGTCGGAGGTAGGGTGCTCAGAAGGCGTGGACACAGTTACACATAACCAAGGTAGATGTGAAGACACATACACATACAAGGTAGAGTGAAGAATCTTGCTAGACGAACTCGAAAACGACAAAGGCCGGTGGGCTCAGATAACATATCTCCAGGATATGAGAGAGGGAAGCAGCGGAACTGTGTGTGCCATTAGCCTGCAATCTTCAGTAACCCCCCCCTGTAAATCTTCGAAATGGGCAGTTGACCTGAGGCGTGGAGACAGCACATGTAGTTCCAATTTTTAAGAAAGGGGACAGACAGGTTTCATTAAACTACGGGACCAGTTGTCACTGACTGGTATTGTATGGTAAAGTTATGGAAAGATTATCAGGAGGTGAAAAGTAGTGGAACACCATTTTGAAACCCGGGGTTCAGAGCCCTGATCAACCGGCTGTTGCTGCTGGCTGAAACCCCAAAAACCAAATACGAGCCAAGCCCCTGATCCGGAACTGACTTTAGGTGCTTGTCCAAGTGCCAGCTTAAAGAACTGCCAGGGGTCTGTTTGGTAATCCCCCTTATGTGTGCTGGGAGGGAGTTTTGAAAGCCCTCTGGGGCCCCTGACACTTATTGTATGGTCTCTTAACGTGCTAGTGACACCCCTGCTTTTCATTGGGGGGATGGTGCATCGTCTGCCAAGTCTTTTGCTTTCGTAGTGGGTGATTTTCGTGTGCAAGTTCGGTACTAGTCCCTCTAGGATTTTCCAGGTGTATATAATCATGTATCTCTCCCTCCTGCGTTCCAGGGAATACAGGTTTAGGAACCTGTGTCACAAATTTACTTGAGTTCTATGATAAGGTAACAGAAGTAAGACAGGAGAGAGAGGGATGGGTAGATTGCATCTTTTTAGATTGCAAGAAGGCTTTTGACACAGTACCACACAAGAGACTGGTGCAAAAATTAGTGGAGCAGGCAGGAATAAAGGGGAAAGTACTGCAATGGATCAAGGAATACCTGATAGGAAGGAAACAACGTGTGTTGGTACGTGCTGAAGTGTCGGAGTGGGCGAATGTGTCGAGTGGGGTTCCACAAGGTTCAGTCCTAGGCCCGGTGCTGTTTCTTGTATACGTGAATGACATGGTGGAAGGAATAGATTCAGAAGTGTCACTGCTTGCTGATGATGTGAAACTGATGAGGAGAATACATTTGGGAGAGGATAAGTTAAGCTTACAAGGGGATCTGGACAGACTACAAGTATGGTCCGACAAATGGCTCCTGGAGTTTAACCCCAGTAAGTGTAAGGTCATGAAGATTGGGGAAGGACACAGAAGACCGCAGACGGAGTACAGGTTAGGAAACCAACAGCTGCAAACGTCAGTTAAAGAAAAGGATCTTGGGGTAAGCATTATAACGAACATGTCCCCTGAGGCACACATCAATCAAATAACTGCTGCAGCATATGGGAGATTGGCAAACCTGAGATTGGCGTTTAGACATCTGAGTAAGGAGTCATTCACGACTTTGTACATAGTGTACGTAAGGCCTATACTGAAATATGCAGCGCCAGTATGGAACCCTCACTTAGTCAAACACGTCAAGAAATTGGAGAAAGTGTAAAAATTTGCAACATGATTAGTCCCGGAACTGAGGGGTATGTCTTATGAGGAGAGGTTAAGGGAACTCAACCTGATGACACTAGAGGACAGGAGGGATAGAGGGGACATGGTAACAACGTATAAAATACTAATGTGGACAAGGATCGAATGTTTCAGAGATGGGATACAGAAACACGGGGACACAATTGGAAACTGAAAACCCAGATGAGTCATAGGGATGTTAGGAAGTATTTCTTTAGTCTTAGAATTGTCAGGAACTGGAATAATCTGGAGAGTGAAGTAGTGGAAGCAAGTTCCATAAATGGCTTTAAGAAGAGGTATGACAAATATCATGGAGCAGGGAGAGAGTGAATTAGTATTGACCAGTGAAGAGGCGGGGCTAGGAGCTATGACTCGATCCCTGCAACCACATATAGGTGAGTATATATAGGTGAGTACACACACACACACACACAAACTGTTACCTCAGTCACAAACAAGGGAACTGTAGGGAACGAAAGAGTGAAACTGTATGCAGAGGCCCTATCAGACCATCGTGGAGCCCAAGAAAAAAAAAGAGGATCACATCAGGAACAATCGCGGGGACTGCAGAAAATGAAAGAGCTAAGATATATGTAGAGGCCTAACAGATCACAGCAGTGCCCAGGGAAAGTTGAAAAGAGAAAATGACAGACCACTGAGCCCAGGGACAGTGAAGTGATTGAAGAAAGGAAAGCTGAAATGGAGGCAACTAAATCGAATCAGGGGATACAGAAGGATATGCAGTGGGAGAATGAAAGGGAGAGATCAGTCTTTGTTTATGGGCTCCATGAAGTTGAAGGGAAAACTTACAAAGCAAGAAGACATGGGGAGAAAAAAGTGATTGAAAGCATCATGAAAGCAATAGGAGAAGATGACATGATCCAGCTGGCAAATTTTCTGAGAATAAGGGGGTTTGCAAGAGGAAGAAACCAGTCAAAGTGATTTTCAAAGCAGAATCGACTCGAAACAGGATCCTGCAGAAGAAAGCAAGACTAAGGAACATGTCGGCATACCAGAGAGTGTATCTCAACTGCGACAGAACACAAGAAGAAAGGCAGAAACTGAAAGAGAGGGCACAAAGATGAAAGAAGAAAAGAGAGGTGAAGATGGAGATGAACAGGAGAACCCAGACTCAGGAGGAAGTTCAAATACACCCTCCCTCACAACCACTTACAGAAGCCCTCCAACCAGGACAACCCCAATGCACCCAAACATTTAACCCAAAACACATATGCCATACCTAATGCCCCCACCCACCTCATTACAAACTCTACCTTCACAGCAACCACCCATAGTTCATCAGGTCTCCCGCTTCCCCAACCCCAACATACCCCCCAGACCACAGTTTTAGAAAAGAAGTTGAAGGTTTGGTATATAGATGCAGATGGAATATCAAATAAATGTGAGGAGTGGCATGAAAGAATCAAGGAGACATCCCCAGACATAATAGCACTCACAGAAACGAAATTCACCAGGATAACTGATGCAATCTTTCCACCCAGATATCAAATCCTCAGGAAGGATAGAGGGAGCAGAGGGGAGAAGTTGCACTGCTCATTAAAAACCGGTGGGTATGGATGGAATGGGTAAAAGCAACTACATAGTAGGAACAATCCAGTCTGAGGGCCATAAGGTGATAATTACAGCAATGTACAACCCACCACAGAGCTGCAGGAGACCAAGAGAAGAATGTGACGATAGCAACAGAGCAGTGGTAGACACACTAGCCGAGGTGGTCAGAAGAGCTCACATGGGAAGAATAAAGTTACTAGTTATGGGTGATTTTAATCACAAGGAGATTAACTGGGGAAACCTAGAGCCCCATGGGGTCCCAAAACATGGAGAGCCAAGATGATGGATGTGGTACTGGAAAATCTCATGCATCAATATGTTAGAGACACTACCAGAGAGAGAGGTGAGGAAGATCCAGCAAGACTGGACTTAGTATTCACCTTGAGTTGTTTGGACATCGAGGATATTATGTACGAAAGGTCCCTTGGAACTAGTGATCATGTGGTTCTGTGCCGTGATTACATAGTTGAGCTACAAGTGGAGAGAGTAGCAGGAATAGGACGAGAAAAATCAAACTACAAAAGGGGGGACTACACAAGCATGAGGAACTTTCTGCAAGACGTTCAGTGGGAGAGAGAACTGTCAGAAAAACCAGTAAAAGAAATGATGGACTATGTGACAACAAAATGCAAGGAGACAGGGAAGAGGTTTGTTCCCAAGGGAAACAGAAATAATGGGAAGACCAGAACGAGCCCTTGGTTCACCCAAAGGTGTAGGAAGGCAAAGACTAAGTGCACTAGAGAATGATAAAGTACAGAAGACAAAGCACCCAGAAAAATAAAGAGATCAGCCGAAGAGCCAGAAATGAATATGCACAGATAAGAAGGGAGGCTCAGCGACAATACGGAAATGACATAGCATCGAAAGTCAAGTCTGACCCAAAGCTGTTGTATAGCCACATCAGGAGGAAAGCAACAGTCAAGGACCAGGTAATCAGGCTGAGGATGGAAGGTGGGGAGATCACAAGAAACAACCAAGAAGTATGTAAGGAGCTCAACATGAGATATAAAGAAGTATTTACAGTGGAGACAAGAAGGATTCCAGGAAGTCAGAATAGGGAGGTACACCAACAAGTGCTGGATGAAATACAACTGCGGAGGACGTGAAGAAGTTGCTATGTGAATTTGATACCTCAAAGGCGGTGGGACTAGCCAACATCTTTCCGTGGGTCCTTAGAGAGGAGGCAGAGATACTGTGTGTGCCACTAACAAAAATCTTCAACACGTCCATTGAAACTGGGCAACTACGTGAGTAATGGAAGATGGGAAATGTAGTCCCAATTTTTAAGAAAGGAGACAGACACGAGGCATTAAACTAAAGATCTGTGTCACTGACGTGTATAGTGTGCAAAGTCATGGAAAACATCATCAGGAGGAGATTGGTGGAGCACCTAGAAAGACAAAAGCTTTTAAACGACAACCAGCAAGGTTTCAGGGAAGGAAAATCCTGTGTCACAGACCTACTGGAATTTTACGACAAAGTAACAGAAGTAAGACACGAGAGAGAGGGGTGGATAGACTTCATTTTCTTGGACCCCAAGAAGGCCTTCGACGCAGTTCCTCACAAGAGGTTAATGCAAAAGCTAGAGGATTAGGCATGTATAACAGGAAAGGCACTGCAATGGATCAGAGAATATCTGACAGAGAGGCAACAGAGGGGCGCCTGTGACGAGCGGGGTTCCACAAGGGTCAGTCCTAGGACCTGTGCTGTTTTTGGTATATGTGAATGACATAATGGAAGGGACAGACTCAGAAGTGTCCTTATTTGCAGATGATGTGAAGTTAATAAAGAGAATTAAATCGGTTGAGGATCAGGCAGGAGTACAAAGAGACCTGGACAGGCTACAAGCCTGGTCCAGCAACTGTCTCCTTGAATTTAACCCTGCCGAATGCAAAGTTATGAAGATCGGAAAAGGGCAAAGAAGACCGCAGACAGAGTATAGTCTAGGTGACCAAAGACTGCAAACCTCACTCAAGGAAAAAAGATCTTGAGGTTAGTATAACACAGAGCACATCTCCTGAGGAGCACATCAATCAGATAACTGCGGCAGCATACGAGCGTCTGGCAAACCTAAGAACAGCGTTCCGATACTTCAGCAAGGAATTGTTCAGGACTCTGTACACCATATACGTCAGGCCCATATTGGAGTATGCAACACCAGTTTGGAATCCATACCTGGTCAAGCACATCAAGAAATTAGAGAAAGTGCAAAGGTTTGGAACAAGACTAGTCCCACAGCTAAGGGGATTGTCCTACAAAGAAAGGTTAAGGGAAATCGGCCTGACGACACTGGAGGACACGAGGGTTAGGGGAGACATGATAACGATATATAAAATACTGCGAGGAATTGACAAGGTAGACAAAGACAGGATGTT